>JAMWYP010000086.1:0-96894 GCA_025563575.1 Acacia pycnantha | reverse complement strand
ATTGATATAAAATATTATAAAATGCTTTGGACTTGGGTTTTCTTGTAAATATTTATTAATTACAATTTCCATATTTTAAATTTAAGACATTAAATTATTATATTTTCTTACCTGATTTAAATTAGTTTTACTTTTTGGTGTATGTTTTGTGATTGATGCTATATACAGGTGTACGTCAATCGAAAGCAAATACTTTTATTAAAATTGTATAAACATACATTTCATTTTCAATTTAGACAGTTTTTTTTATTAGTTTTTACTAAATAATTTTTATTGAAAAATATCTCTTGGTTTAAAACTGAATGTGAGTACACATAATTTATACTTCATTACTCTAAAAAAGTTTTTGCCAATCAATATCAGTATTAAAAAAATATATATCTGTTATAAAAAATGAATAAAAGTATGCCTGATTTTAATGGAAATATAAAATTTTTAGTGCAAAACAAATATAAAAAAATAGTGTGGTTGTACAGAAACGAAGTTTACTTTATGATCTATTTTCTAGCTAAATTTTTGTAAAACTCAGGATACTCATGGATTAAATAATAAAATCATGGAGTCGAGTGATTAATTAGTACTCCTTCCGGTCCTAATTATAATAAGACAACATTTGAGAATTGGTTTTGGTCCTAATTATATGACAACATTATAATAATTGTCAATTTTTTCCTAAAATACCCCAATTTTATTCTCTCAAGTATGTTTGATTTTTTGTGAGTATATGTATGTGGATGCGTATACTCTTCCGGTCAACGAAACTTTTAGATATATATGTGTGTGTATGTATGTATGTATATATGTGTGTGTCTACACACATATATTTTGTGTGTGTGCGCGCGCGCGCACATATATGTGTGTGTCTACACACATATATTGTGTGTGTGTGTGTCTACACATATGTATTTTATGTGCGCGCGCGCACGCACACACGTGTGTGTGGGTGTGTGTACTGTGTGTGTATATTTGTGTGTTTGTCAATATGTGTGTGTACAAATATAAACACACACACATATATACATGTATATATTTTTGTATGTGTGTGAGGGTGTGTGTGCCTATATGTGTCTGTCGATATATGTACACACACGTGTGTGTGTATCTATATATATACACATATATATGTATATATAGTAAGACCATTATTTTAATTAGATAGCATGTAGAACAAAAAAAAAAAAAATAGGTTGGAGAGGCATGTGGTAGGAGCTATTGATTTATTTTCACTTAGGTCATTTTAAATTTATATAAGGACATTTTAGGAAAATGAGTAAAATTAACTAATTTAACTTCTTTCCTTAATCTCTCCAAAATCGGTTAAATATATCTTATAATTAGGACCGGAGGGAGTAACATATATATCATGTTATAGAACCGCACAATTTCACTTTCAACATTTTTAAAAAGTACATCTAACCCTAAATATTTTTTTTTAGGGTAAAAATAACTATAAACTTTTAAAATACATAATGACCATTAATTAATGGTTTGTTTAAATTTTTGAAGGGTTAATGTATAAAAATATACATGAGATTTTTCTAAAAGTGTGTCCAACATAAATATTCTTTTTAAGGGATAAAAGTAACTATAAACTTTTAAAATAGGTGTGAAAATATATATCCACCGTTTGTAAATTTTTTGTTTGGAAAAAATACTAACAAGGAGAATGACGTGGTTTTCATAAACATACTTATCATAAACAGCTATAAACAAGCGCTAAATATGGTTTGAAGGCAGCCTTGCTTGAAAGGCAATAGTGGGAAACCAATTTACACTGCAAAGCTGATCTTATGCTAAGGATGAGAGATAGAGAGTTGCAAAGTTAATGTAAAACAAAATTTTGAAATTTCAATTTTAAATTCTTATCACTTTTGAAAAATAATTTAAAAATGAGAAGATTGCTTTTTAACTTTGGATGTTAGAATATAGAAAGCGTGTTTTGGGGTACAAAGAAATGGATAAAGGACAACAACAACTGGTCAAAGCCTGAAACATCTTTTCTACGTACTGTCACTTCCAACTTGCCAGTTCCGACTTTGTTGAGCCCTCAATCCCTCTCGACATTTGCTCATTGCCCTGCAGATCTGTTCTTCTTACTCTTGAAAATCTGTAAGCCAACACTGAAACTGCAAGATCATCACTGGTATAAAGCAATTTCCCACTTGGCTTTATTCTTTGAGATGTTGATGTTTCTTTTTCTGTTTTTTCTTACCATTGTTCTATTTGTTTTTCTAGACATCAGCATCTATCTGTGATATCTCTCAATTCTCAAAAGTATGAATAGCTTGTTGATTGCTAATAACTACTGCTGTCACTGGCAGACTGCATTTTTTCTTCTTTCTTTCTCATTTGCATCGATTTGCTAGGAAAAATAAAAAGAATCATAATAGACTAATTTTGTTAATCCAATATCTAAAAATAATTGGGACCAAAAAACCCTGATACGAGAGCAAGAAAGCTGAACTAAAAAATTGATCTTTCTTATTTTAATCTGGATATATAGGAAAATATCATTCTTTGCATCTTGATGAAATCTTCATGAAAGATTTAGTACGTAAGATGCTTCAATTCTTCAAAATGAAATTTTGAGTTAATCATTTGATGATGATGATCAATTGATCTGCTTTCAGGTTGCTATTAATATCAAATGGCAGAGGTGGGAGTGTCGGTAGCGGCAAAACTTGCTGAATATTTGGTGGATCCAACTTTACAGCAGCTGGAATATTTGTTCTGTGTCGGAAAAGTCACAAGAAATGTTGAGATAAAAAAGGAGGAGCTAATACTCAAGCAAGGGAAGGTGCAGGAACATGTTCAAGAAGCCATCAACAGGACTGAGAGGATTGATGATGAGGTTAACAGGTGGAAGAGTGATGTCAAGAGCCTCATAGCAGAAGTGGAGAATTTGGAGGAAGTACTAAAGGTCAATAATGGCTGCCTTCGAGGGTGGCTTCCTACTTGGAGGAGATATTGTCTCTGCAAAAAGTTGGCCAAGACAACTAAGAGGATGATTGATCTAAATACAAAGAGTGATTGCTTCAAACCATTTTCACATCATGTTATTATTCCTGGCATAGGGTATCACACTTCTCAAAACTTCAAGCTCTTCAACTCAACACAAAGGGCTTTTGATCAGTTGTGGGAGGCACTGAAAGATGATGGTAGCTTCATGATTGGGCTATGGGGTATGGGAGGGTCAGGGAAAACCACCTTGGTGCAAGAAGTGGGAAAGAAAGCGAAAGACTCACAGCTCTTTGATCGAGTTGTGCTCACTACAATTTCTCAAAGCCCTGATATAAGAAAAATTCAAGGTGAAATTGCTGTCACGTTGGGGATCAAATTGGAGGAAGAATATCAAACAGGAAGGGCAGAAAGAATAGCACTACGATTAGAAAATAAAGAACAAATCTTGATAATACTGGATGATGTATGGGCTAAGCTACATCTTGAGGAAATAGGTATTCGCTTTGGAGGAAATCATCAAAGAAGTTGCAAAGTTGTCCTAACCACACGTCGTCTAGATGTATGTACTCTGATGGAATGTCAAAAAATGATTCAACTTGAATTGTTAAAAGAAGATGAAGCTTGGACTTTGTTTCAAACTCATGCTAATGTCGGTGATGCTGCTAAAGAAGATATGGCACGAGCAATTGCTAAGGAATGTCAGGGCCTACCCATTGCAATTGAAGCTGTGGGAACTTGCTTGAAAGGAAAAGGAACTGATGAGATGAAATACATGTTGTATAGGCTAAGGAATGCGCAGCCAATCTATGTGGATAAAGGTGTGCCGGATCCTTTTGCTTGTCTTGAATTGAGTTATGATTATTTGGAAACCCCTGAAGCCAAGAAGTTGTTGTTAATGTGTGCTATGTTTCCTGAAGATCATAATATTGATGTTGAATATCTTTTTAGATATGGAATGGGGTTAGGCCTAAATAGAGGTGTATACTCGTTTGAAATAGCAAGGAGCATAGTTAGAACTGCCATAAATCATCTCATTGCCTCCTCATTGTTGATGTGTTCTCCCAAGTTCAATCATGTGACAATGCATGATGTGGTTCGTGATTTTGCTTTGTGGAAAGCATCTAAAGAGCATCGTACCATTATGGCAATTTGTACAGAAGAGTCGGACAAATTGATTGGTGTTGAAGAAGTAAACGATTGCTATGCTTTTTCTTCATGGTATGACGATAATAGTTTACTTCAATTTCTTTCTCAATTCCACGCTCCAAAGCTTGAGTTTCTCTTGTTACGCTTAAGTGAACTCTTGGACATATCACATGCAACATTTGAAGGCACTAAAGGACTCAAGGCTTTGATTATTATGTGCAATAAATACTGGGATAAGATTGAATTACAACCTCAATCAATCCAGCACTTGTCTAATCTTCAAACTTTACGGTTGCAGAATTGGAATTTACGTGATATCTCTTTTGTGGTAAGCCTTACTAGACTTGAAATTCTTGACTTACAAGGTTGTGAATTTGCAAGAGTGCCAGATGGAATTGAAAAATTAAGCAAGTTGAAGTTGTTAGATTTGTCAAGATGTAGAATAGATGAATGTTGTTATAAGGTAATAGGAAGGTGTTCAAAATTAGAAGAGTTGTATGTTTCCAAACATTTTTCACACCCAAGAAACACAAATTGCTATGAATACCTTGGGGGCTCCACTGCTAATTTGTCGAAATTTAGAAGGTATAATTTAGAAATTGGAGAGCTTGACAGCAGAGGCTTTTTATTTCAGAATGAAGGCACAAGATCTTTAAGCTTGGGTCAGTTAAATATCTCATTGTTAGGTGCAGTATTCAAGGATCTTGCACAAAGAGCAACTATAATTCTATTTTATGAGCTTAAGGGATGTAGCAAGAGTTTCATGGCTAATATTGTCCAAGTGTTGGGAGGTATGAATGAGTTAACTACACTCTGTCTTCAAAGGTGTTTGGAGATAGAATACATTATTGATGAAACTATTCCTCATGAAGATGTAGTTGTGCCTAGATTGGATGAGTTAGTGCTAGAAGATATGCATATTCTTAAACAATTATGGCGCGGTCCTTCTCCTCTTAGCTTGTTCCAAAAGCTGAAAAGACTAAATATATTCAATTGCCCTCAATTGCTCAACATATTCCCTGCAGCTAATTGCAACTTAGGCAATCTTAAGTCTCTCACAATTTCTAATTGTCCGATGTTGACATCTCTCTTTCCTGTCTCTGCTGCTTGTACTCTTTTATCCTTAATGGAGCTCCGAATAAAAGATGCTCCTCAGATGAAATTTGTTTTTGGTGAAAATGCTAACGAAGAACAACTAATCCAGGATCAAGATGAGAGTCAGATAGAGCTTCGTCTTCTGGAATATCTCAAACTAAAAGATCTTCCAAATCTTGTTGGAATTTGTTCAAGGAGGTATTGCCCAAGGTGGCCATCTATAAAGGAAATAAAATGGAGGAATTGTCCAAACATGGTACGTATGTACTCTCCCATGCTTGAATTTATTTGTTCACGTCATTAAATTGTTTTAACATGTGCGTGTTAAATAGTAATTAGCATTCAAGTGAATACATAATGAGAGATGGTCTAGTCAATTAATTCATTCACATTTTGTCATTTAAAATAGAAAATGAAATTATAATATCTAAAGTCATGCATAATTCTTTTTGAGTATTTAAATCTCACCATGCTTTTGGACATTTAATTTATTTATCATTTCTACGGCCCACAGTAAAAATTGACTCTTGTGGGCTCCTCATGATAATTTTACCCTGACATCCTTGTGAACTCCATTTTCTTATATAAGCATATGTCTGGTCTTTGTTTTTTATTATTATTAAAGAGGCAATCAGCATATGGCTTATCTTTATATGCTTAATTTACCAAAAAAATTGATAGTCTAATTAGTGATCTATGGAACAATGATTACAACTACATATAGAATTTTAATTAATCCTGACTTATCGTGTTAAGGAAATATGTTGATGGTTTTTATTGCCTTTTCTTCCCTTTTTCCTCTTTCCCAAAGAAATTGCAGCAACTTGAATGCCATCAATTGGGGAATGAAGAATACAAGTCATTGGCACTGATAGAAAGGACTGAACTTGCTAATTGTGGAGTAGAATCCATTTTCCACTACCAGATTGGGTTTCAAGAACAAATTCCAACATTTCAATGCCTTAAAGAATTAACTTTGAAAGAATGTGCAAGATTGAAATTTGTGTTTTCTGCTCATATATGTCAAAATCTTCCAGAGTTAACTTCTGTAACCATATCTCGCTGCGAGGAGTTGGAGGCAATTTTTTTAGGAAATGAAGAGACTCCGATTAATTTATGCATCACTGAATCTCGTATGCTGAAATTGAAGAGTTTGGAAATCTCTGAGTGCAACAAGCTGAAATTTGTTTTATCTTCCATGATCAGCGCTGCTACCTCAATGCTTCCACAACTAAGCACTCTAACTGTATTAGATTGTTCTCAAATGGAAGAAATTTTCAAGTGCTCAAATATTGAAGATCATGACACTGACAGTGAAAGGGAGATCAAGTTCCCAAACATGAGACATATGGAACTTAACAACTTGCCAATGCTTGTTAACATCTGCCAAGGGTTGAAGTTGAACATAGGAGGGTTTAAGTTGCGCACAAGAGATTTCTGCGAAGTTAAGGTTCATGGGTGCCCAAAACTTATGCCGATTAGAAGTGCAATTGCTCGTTGCACTAAAGAGGTAACTCATCAATTCTGCATGTGTTTCCCCTTGCCGCAAATCATGTCGTTGTTTGATTTTTCAATATTAATTAATTTCACGTTGGCTGAATATTTAATGCTCTCATTGTTTTATTTTAATGTTTTGTTCATTCAAGCTCATGAACTCCGGTCCAATTATACATTCATGAGTAAATACCCTTTTGGGTCCCTGGGAAAACACACGCTGCCCATTTTGGTCCCTGAGTAAAAAAAATGTCATTTTTGGTCCTTTTTAGTGGAAATAAAAATAGACAAACTAGTGGCTAGCATATCTAGCTTATATTCGTGCACATGAATTAAAGGTATCAAGTCAGTCAATTGCCGTGGGTTAACTTGTATTCCTTGAATAAATTAAATGCCAAATAAAACATGTCATTTCTATGCAGTTTGATCCTTAATAATCACATAAAGTAGAGAGAAACATGAAAAAACATTTGATTTGACAAAATAGGTATAGATGTTAATTGTATTATAATCTCAAGTCTCATATAGCGTGTGAAGATTTTGGCTAATTTGATCTCTTTCTATTATCATGATCTTTCCAGTGAACTTGTGATATTTCATTTCCCCCCATTTTCACTTATATGCAGCGACTTATAAGGGAGTATGAGTTGAAATACAGCCAATTAAATAATAAAGAGGCTCTCAATTGTCCGCTATCTATTCTAAATGTTGGAGAGCCTGACATTCAAAGTCCTAGAGTTGAACATCACAAGTGGCGAATCATTGGTGATGATGACCAAGAAGAAGCTGACGTCTCTGAAATATTGAGATCAAAACAACAAATGCTAGGAGGTGTTGTTCCCACACAACTTTTGAGCTTCCAATACCTTCATTCCTTAGAAGTGACAGGCATTACAAAGTTGAAGTTTCTATTCTCAATTAGCACTATTGTCCAAAACAGCCTTCCCAAGTTGACTTCCCTAACCTTATCTAATTGTGAGGAATTGGAGGTTATTTTTGGACATAGTGGTGACGATGATGCAAACTACGGCGACAAAATTGTGCTTTCAAGTTTGAAGGAGATAGAGCTAAGGAATTTGCCAAATTTCAAGAGTGTTTGTCAAGTAGGGTTGCAGATTCAGGTGGAGCTGACAGACATCGACATATGCAACTGCCCCAAATTTGTCGATTCAAGTTTGGGATCGGCTCTTCAACAACTGGGAACATTATCGGTATGATTGAATAATTTATAGTATTATTTTGGAGTCTCTAAAATTAGATGGAATAATATGTGGATTACAATCATATATCATTTTGCTAGCTGCAACTGTCTAATTAGTGATCTATGGAATAGTGATACAAGTACATATAGAATTTTAATTAATCCCGACTTATCGTTTTAAGGAAATATGTTAATGGTTTTTATTGCATTTTCTTCTCTTTTTCCTCTTTCCTAAATAAATTGCAGCAACTTGAATGCCATCAATTGGGGAATGAAGAATACAAGTCATTGGCACTGATAAGAAGGATTGAACTTGCTAATTGCGGAGTAGAATCCATTTTCCACTACCAGATTGGGCTTAAAGAAAAAATTCCTGCATTTCAATGCCTTAAAGAATTAACTTTGAAGGGATGTGCAAGATTGAAATTTGTGTTTTCCGCTCATATATGTCAAAATCTTCCAGAGTTAACTTCTGTAACCATATCTCGCTGCGAGGAGTTGGAGGCAATTTTTTTAGGAAATGAAGAGACTCCGATTAATTTATGCATCACTGAATCTTGTATGCTGAAATTGAAGAGTTTGCAAATCTTTAATTGCAACAAGCTGAAATTTGTTTTATCTTTCATGATCGGCGCTGCTACCTCAATGCTTCCACAACTATGCACTCTAATTGTATCATATTGTTCTCAAATGGAAGAAATTTTCAAGTGCTCAAATATTGAAGATCATGACACTGACAGTGAAAGGGAGATGAAGTTCCCAAACATGAGACATATGGAACTTAACAACTTGCCAATGCTTGTTAATATCTGCCAAGGGTTTAAGTTGAACATAGGAGGGTTTAAGTTGTGCAAAGGAGGGTTTAAGTTGCCCACAGGAGAGTCATGCAAAGTTAAGGTTCATGGGTGCCCAAAACTTATGCTGATTAGAAGTGCAATTGCTCGTTGCACTGAAGAGGTAACTCATCAATTCTGCATGTGTTTCCCCTTGCCGCAAATCATGTCGTTGTTTGATTTTTCAATATTAATTAATTTCACGTTGGCTGAATATTTAATGCTCTCACTGTTTTATTTTAATGTTTTGTTCATTCAAGCTCATGAACTCCGGTCTAATTATGCATTCATTCCTTTCATATGTTGGATATGCACAAGATATCTACATACTAAAGCTGAACCGAAAACAAATCATCCTGCACTTCATACAATTTTCCTTTCTACTTTTTTTATATGTATCTATTTGGAATGTACTATTATTATACATGGAACAAAACACCAAACGAACTACGGTTTAGTTGTTGCTATTTCAGTCCTCCCAATACAAATATGATTTAATTTCTTCTTATACGATTTTCCAGTTTTAATTAGCATGCTTCTAGTGGAAATAAAAATAGACAAACTGGTGGCTAGCACATCTAGCTTATATTCGTGCACATAAATTAAAGGTATCAAGTCAGTCAATTGCCGTGGGTTAACTCGTATTCCTTTAATAAATTAAATGCCAAATAAAATATGTCATTTCTATGCAGTTTGATCCTTAATAATCACAAAAAGTAGAGAGAAACATGAAAAAGCATTTGATTTGACAAAATAGGTATAGATGTTAAGTGTATTATAATCTCAAGTCTCATATAGCGTGTGAAGATTTTGGCTAATTTGATCTCTTTCTATTATCATGATCTTTCTAGTGAACTTGTAATATTTCATTTCCCCCCATTTTCACTTATATGCAGCGACTTATAAGGGAGTATGAGTTGAAATACAACCAATTAAATAATAAAGAGGCTTTCAATCTTCCGCTATCTATTCTAAATGTTGGAGAGCTTGACATTCAAAGTCCTGGAGTTGAAGATCACTGTTGGCAAATCATTGGTGATGATGACCAAGAAGAAACCGACGACTCTAAAATATTGAGATCGGAACAACAAATGGTAGGAGGTGTCGTTCCCACACAATTTTTGAGCTTCCAATACATTCTTTCCTTAAAAGTGACTGGCAGTAAAAAGTTGAAGTTTTTATTCTCAATGAGCACTATTGTCCAAAACAGCCTTCCCAAGTTGACTTCCCTAACCTTATCTAATTGTGAGGAATTGGAGGTTATTTTTGGACATAGTGGTGACGATGATGCAAACTACGGTGACACAATTGTGCTTTCAAGTTTGAAGGAGATAGAGCTAAGGAATTTGCCAAATTTCAAGAGTGTTTGTCAAGTAGGGTTGCAGATTCAGGTGGAGCTAACAAACATCAACATATGCAACTGCCCCAAATATGTTGATTCAAGTGTGGGACTGACTCTTCAACAATTGGGAACATTTTCGGTATGATTGAATAATTTATAATATCATTTTGGATTCTCTAAAATTAGATGGAATAATATGTGGATTAGAATCATATATATCATTTTGCTAGCTGCAACTGTCTAAATTAAATAGGGAACTTATAAATTAAAAAGAGATGCAAGGACACAAAGAAAGAAAACAAAACTTGATGTATGTACACAATTAGATTTTCTTTCAATTTGGAGCACAACAGATGAAAATATGAAATAATTGTGTGTGTAGTCAACTAAATCTATTATAAATTGATTTTTTGGCTTGTAATCTTACAAATTGATCCATAAGCATTTGTATAGCAGTAAAAGGTTTGCTTGATTGGTATGCTTACAATGTATCTATTTCTTTTTTCTTTTTAAATATAAGTTTTGTTTTAAAAAAAATATTTTACCACTAACAATTGGATTGAGGCGTATAAATTTTCCTTTTTCTTTTTTAATATAAATTGTGGTTGCCACAGGTTTCAATAGAATATTTAAATGTGGAAACTTCATCGAATGTAAATGAAGAAAAAGGGACGATGTTGATCTCAAGAGCAGAGCAGTTGTGGTTGGAGGATTCGATGAACCTCATATTTGTATGGGAGGGCCCCACTTTCATCAAGTTCCAAAATCTTGTGCGGTTAGATGTGACTAAATGTAGAAGATTGAAGTGTATATTCCCAAGCACTGTGATGAGAAGCCTACCATGTTTGGAGGATCTGTGGATTGAAGAATGTGAAGAGTTGGAGGAAATAATGTCATCAGGAGAAGAAGAGCATAATCACTTAACAAATGAATCCTCTAATAATTCATTCTGCTTCCCACAACTTGAATGGGTTACAGTGATGAGATGTAGGAAGTTGAAATGGCTTTTCCCCTCTCTGCCCTCTACTCAGCGTCTTCCTATGTTGCGACGACTGGAGATTGAAGAGTGCTCTCAACTAAAAGGAGTTTGTAATAGCGAAGTTGAAATCCATGAGGAAGGCTTCTACAACAACTCACTTCCAAAGCTGAAATATCTTACAGTTGAAGGTTGCCCCATGTTCTCCGAAACCACGCTTGCTGCTCTTGAAAGGTACCCACACATTTATGCTATCCAAACCCACCCATATTTGACTACCACTCTGGTCCTATTTATAAGTCCAGTTTGACCAAAAAATTTGGTCCTATTTATAAGTCCATTTTGACCAAATAAATGAGATTGTGACAATTTTGCCCATATTAATGATGATGAGAGAGATTGGCTAACTATGTTGGGAATAGAAAAAGATGAGAGAGATTTGATAATAAATTTTAAAAGGTACCCATTCATAAATGAGGGTAAAGTTGGAAATTTGCTCTATAATCATTAAGATACCTAACTTTCCTTGGTATGTGAGATTTGGTCAAACTGGACTTATAAATAGGACCAGAGTGGTATATATAGATCCTTCTATTTATTTATTTTAAATTTTGGAGGAAATTATAGTAAAGGGCCAAATCCACAAATTAATTATTCAGTAAGCCCTCAAATTTACCATTCACACTAGGCAAGTTAATTTGCCGCAGTCAATCAAATTACAAGTGTTTACCGTCCACATAAGGCAAATTTATAATTAAAAAATATTTAACACTATTTGATGCTCAAATAACCCAAACTTATAAATGAGTGTTTAGTCACTGAAGCGCAATTCTCATTTTTAGCATATTTTCTTTTTGCTAAATTGATTTTGATATTCTCATTTTTCTCATATTTGTAGAGTTGCAAGCGACAACGCTCTTAAGGAGGAGGAAATGAATGCGATGATGCAGCTTCTCTTATGATTATGCTTTCGTCCTTCCGCTACTAAATGTAATTAATTGAGTTTGAAGGAGTTGCAATATGTGACAATTGGCCTACAATATTTATAACTTTAAATATTGTTTATTCATTTGTATCATTTTTATTTAAATACTTTGGTTTTTTTTCTCTACATTACCACGTACAAAAAAAAAAAACTTTATATAGTTTCAATTTGTGCTGATATATGAATCATCATTCATTCATTTCCAGTACGATAGTAATTTATTTAATTTAAGACTATTTCTATTTGAAACAAATATAAATAACATGATGTTTCTTTTTCTTCTTTCTTTTCTTTTCTTTTTTGGCAGCTATACCATGATGTTCAAAAGTGTGTAATAATTTTCCACTTAGCACATGTCACAGTGACCAATAATTAATTGAATAATCACACAGTGAAAGTTTGCACTATCAGAAGTTAGCCACCAACACAGATATTTAATTTAATAATATTATAAATTTTTTTATGTTTTATATTCATACTTTAACATCAAGACATTAAGTTACTTTTTTATTTATGCTTTATAATTGTTGTTATATACGATTCAGCACACGGAAATAGTTTTATTAAAGTCGCATAAATAAACATTCTATTTTCAAAACCTAAGATTTTTCATGGAATAAATAGCAAATTAGACAAATCTTTGTTAGTTTCGCTAAATGAATTTTTGGGGTTTTTTATTTTCAATATATATAAAAATCTCTCTTAGTTAAAAAATAGTGACATTATAGAGAAACACAGTTTAATTTATAATCTTTTTTTTCCTCAATTTCTGTGAAAATCAGGATATTGATGCAGTAATTAATTAATTGATGGAGTGAAGTGATTAATTAGTAGTATTACTTATTACCTTGTTCTCAGACTTCACGCTTTTGTTTCACTTTCTTTTTTTGCCGGCACGGTTTCACTTTAAACTCAGTTGCTTTGCATTTCAAAATCAAAATTTTAATTACAAATAGTCTAATTTAGTGTAGAAGCTAACACTGAAATCTTAAAGGAAAATTAGAATAAAGGACCTAGAGAAAAAGATATTATAGAGAATGACCATAAAAATTGTAATTATTTAGAAAGACCAAATATAAAATTAAAAGTACTAAAATACCTCTAACAAAATCTCTTGCATTGCCTTCTACAATCTTTTCCCCACCCTATTTATAAAACTAATATAAAATTCCAAATTTCATTAAATTAAACAATACTTTTCTCAATTTTCATTTTTCACAATTTGAATATATATAAATTATGCATTCCTCAATTTGTAAAAATTACAATTTTTTTTAAATCAATAAATAAAAGAACCAAATCAATTCAAATTTTGGACTCATATAAAAAATACCGTGTAACACCCCAAATTCCACACTTCAAATTGTGTCGGTTGACACTTGGTTTTAGAAAAATCAACAGAGTTTGAGGTGCTACATCAGAGTAATGCGGAACGTAGAGCATGCACCAACATTTGGACAATGAGTAACTGATATAAAATGCCCCGACATATGATGATGCCTGACATATGCTGGTTACATTAAATAACCCGAAGGAATATTCGTGTGATACAATAATACAGGACTTGTATAATTACATCTCTTGAATAGTAACTATACATTCCTACACCAAGCCTTAACTTAGACTTGTAGCAATGAATCTAACTTAGTTAATCAAACCCATTGGCCAGGCCGAGTGTCTAGTGGAAGTCTCCCCGTCTTTCACGGTGACTTATTGACCGAACCACATAGAACAACCCTTTCTTGGTTTAAGCACCAATCGGTTTGAAAAACTTTATCAGATCCATGCCAAAACTAGTCCTATTAGACTTCTTCCAACTCTTGTCTCGGCCGGTGCATCTTTATGGCTTTGTCCATCGGTGCCTCTTTATGGCTCCGTCCATTGGCGCCTTCTCAGTTCTAGGTTCCTTTCCTGAACTTTTAGACAAATCTGAGGTTCAATACCCATCGGACCTCAGGTAACAATTAACCTCATATAAAAAATATAAACAGTATATGCATGACAGATGTTCATTTACATTACAGCATTGAACCAATACATAGCAACGTTGAAGATTGCCCCATGTTCTTCGAAACCACGCTTGCTGCTCTTCGAAGGTACCCACACATTTATGCTATCCAAACCCACCCATATTTGACTATATATAGATCCTTCTATTTATTTATTTTAAATTTTGGAGAAAATTATAGTAAATGGCCAAATCCACAAATTAATTATTCAGTAAGCCCTCAAATTTACCACTCACACTAGGCAAGTTTGCCAATCAAATTACAAGTATTTACCGTCCACATAACGCAAATTTATAATTAAAAAAATATTGAACACTATTTATTGCTCAAATAACCCAAACTTATAAAATGATTGTTTAGTCACTGATGTGCAATTCTCCTTTTTACCATATTTTCTTTTTGCTAAATTGATTTTGATATTCTCATTTTTCTCATATTTGTACAGTTGCCAGCGACTTAATCTCCGTTACGATTTTCAAAACTTATGAAGACTTTTTATTGGAATAAATAGCAAATTAGACAAATTTTTGTTGGTTTGGCTAAATGAATTTTGGGGTTTTTTATTTTTCAATATAAATAAATATCTCTCCTAGTTAAAAAATAGTGGCATTATAGAGAAACACAGTTTAATTTACAATCTTTTTTTTCTCTCCTCAATTTCTGTGAAAATCAGGATATTCATGCACTAATTAATTAATTGATGGAGTGGACTGATTAATTGGTAGTATTACTTGTTACCTTGTTCTCAAACTGCACGCGTGGTTTCACTTTTTTTTTTTTTTTGCCAGCACTGTTTCACTTTAAACTCAGTTGCTTTGCGTTTCAAAATCAAAATTTTAATTACAAATAGTCAAATTTAGTGGATAAACTAACAATACATCTTAAACATTTTATAGTGATTTTATTACATTTTTTGAGGGGGGTGTAAATTTGAGTCAAATGTAGGAAAATAAAATCTTACTAAATAGAATTACCTGATTTAAGAAAGCAGTTAAAATTAGTTAAGAATAACAAGTATATATTGAAATAAACTTTTTTAAAGTATGCCCTTATTTTTAAAGGGCCAGTAAGAGAGACAATAGAATAAACGTACTTTTAGCCCTTTAATTAAAGCAATATATATAATTAATGAGAGGCATAAATAGAAAAAACTCATAAATATTAAGACAATTTTGTGGGCTCTAATAAAAAGAATTAAACCAATTCAAATTTTGGATTTTTATAAAAAAGACAAAATGGGGTAGATGTTAAAGATAATACAAGCATCCAATTTACTAGAAAAATATCTAGCTTAATTATTGACATGGACTAAAAGATAAATTTTATTATTATTAAAACATTCTGGAAAAATGCAAACGTTTATAAATAAAAGTACAATAAAGTTGAGATATCACTGTGTATGAATCAATGGGTAAACTTGTCCCATTCATTAAGCTCTAGCATTTGAAGAACTCCTGGATACAAGGAAGATGCTATAACCCTATCTATCTTCTACTTGAATATACTGGAATAGATTACAGCATTTAGTCATTTACTGCATACCCTTGACATTGTAACACTTAAAACATAACTCTCTTCACTTTTCTTTTGGTTTTTTGTTTTTTGGGAAAAATGGTTAAGGCCTAATTTTATCTCTAAAGTTTTCACGTACTAGGAGGTTTTTGTTGGATCAATAACACTTTGGAAGTGTTAAGAAGAAGCAATATCACTCAAAAGCTATTAAAAGTGTTAATAGTTAACATTAATTTTTGAATGCTGGTTTTGCTCATTTTTTAACACTTTCACATGATATTTATTCAAGAATAACTTCTGGAGGCTTTGCAAAAACTTCCAAGAACTTTTAAGGAAAAATTTGACTTTAACTCCTAAAAAACAGTTCACAGTCATCAAAGAGTCACCCTCTGAGACATCAAAGTGGAGAAATGTTGGATAGGACGTTGGCCCAAAGCGATGAGGACTGGGTCAAGACTTTGGGCCTGCTCTTCGTCATCGGGAAACTAGTTGGGCCCAATGTGTTAATGGATATTAATATTAAAAAGACTACATAGATCCTGTCTTGTAGAAGTAGCAGTAATAAAATGTGTTATTTCTAGTTCATGAAAAATGCCGCTTGTTACAAAATTTTGCATATGATATTAAACATGAACTGAACTCATGTGCATGCATCTATGACAATGAGTTGATTTACCGAATTTAAGTTCTTTTCTTCTGATTTTCTTTATTAATTGAAATTGAAATTTGAAAGTAAAATTAATTAATTATAGTAATATTTATATTCTAAACTCAATCTACTAAGAGACTACTCAATCCAAAAGAAAAATAATGCAAACTCTTTGAACATTTTATTCATTGAATTGGAAAAAGCATTGGCATGTTGTTACTTTTCATTCATCAATCTTTTTATCATTCCGACTTTTTAATCCTTTAAAGGAAAAAAAAAAAGAGAAAAACCTTAAAAATGTAAAGCAAAATAAAAAAAGATGTTCATAAAAATGCATGTATATATGCTGCACTAAAAAAATATATTCATATATTGGCACATGCCTTGTACTGAAAATAAATAAATGATTATTGATATTTTGGCATAGGCCTTGATCGAAATAGTGATTAAAACCTTCAAAAATATATTTTCAATTATACGATATAGGTTTTGTCTCGATTTATATGAATAAGTACTTTTAAGACCCTGCAAGTGATCCAAACAAACATAAGGTGATGGGATCGAAGAAGGAGTAGTTGAAGCCTGGAATAAATCACGATGTCAATGCTATGATATCTTTATGGTGGAATTGCTCTAATTTTTATTAGTGAGGAAAAATATTTTTGAATGCTGGATGTGCCTTAACTCTAAATTTAAACATAAGAAAAGTCAAGAATTGTTTCTTGAAAGTAAAGATCTATATAAATTATAAACTGCAAATTTTATTTTTCTTTTTACAGTAACTGAAAAATTTCTTTGTATCTAGTTTAATTGAGTGTTTTAACGAGATAAATATTGTCACCTTACCTTTTATTTTTTTGGTTAAAACCATTTTTTCATTAAAAAAATAAACACTAATTTCACAAACCGCAGTATTTGACTTATCCAACTCTAATCAATCTTCATCTTCTTTTCATTATACATAACTCTGATTAATCTTCTTTGGGATTCCAAGAAAGAAGCTATAACAATGGAAAGATCAAGATCTGCAACTCTCTTCTCATTGAACAAAGATCGAGCTATATTATTATTTAAGAAAAACAGTAATTGAACTTTTCTATTTTTTGTTTAGGAGCATATATAAATAAAAAAGATTAAAATTGAAATCAATTCAGATAATATATACTCTTTACAAATTTTAGTAAATTTTTTTTGTAGGGTAATTCTAATGTTAAAGAAGAGTATTTTGGTAAAAGAAAAGTTTAAGAGTCAAACTTAACGGTTAATTAACAATTCGGGTGGATGGAAATATAATATCAAAATATATGGGAGGTTTGTGTAACATACATTTTAATTTTAAGGGAGGTCTATACAAGTTTTCAAAATAGAAGGAATGTCTATATAATTAAAGTGAAATAGAGGGATGGTTAGAGTATTTTATTCAAAAATTTAAACCAAACATAGGCGTAGTAAAAAAACAAAAGAGGCAAAAGCATAAAGAAAAAGTCAAAAAAAAGCAGAAAGTGATATTTAATCACAGTGGGTTTCATTATTAATCCCACTACCTTAAATAAAGGCAAGTCGGTAGTATATTTTAGAGTTCTGAGCAAAAAAAAAGGTTGTATATTTTAGAGTAAATATATTTTTTGTCCTTGAAAAAACGTGATATCTATTTTGGTCTTTTACAAAAAAATTGACATTTATTCGTCTTTTTTTATGGATTAAAAATGGTCTTTTGAAAATTTATGAGGGATTAAGATATCAATCAATTGAGTGTATTTTGAATTTAAGAGGGACTACGAGACTAAATTTTTTTTTTTCAGGAACCAAATGGAGATCGCGTTTTTTGTCAAATATCAAAAGAATATTTACTCTATATTTTATTTAGGAGGTCAATTTTATTACTCTTTGTCGTCCTCAGTTTTATACTGTCTTGGGATACTCCCGCGAGGGTTACTGCTAGCGGCGACAACGTTAATAATCTACTTTAGGTGGATATATATTACTCCATTTTCACTGTTGTCTGTGAGTTTTTTGAAATTTCCGAAAATATTTGTTTTTAACCGAATTATTTTACACTTATTTTCTCTTATCCTTTTATTTATGGATATTAATATTAAAAAGACTATATACATAGATCCTATGTATTGCATGAAGTATCAGTAATAAAATGTGTTATTTCTAGTTCATGAAAAATGCCGCTTGTTACAAAATTTTGCATGTGATATTAAACATGAACTGAACTCTCATGTATGCATATATGACAATGAGTTGATTTACCGAATTAAAGTTCCTTTTTGCTGATTTTCTTTATTAGTTTAAATTGAAATTTGAGAGTAAAATTAATTAATTTTAGTGATATTTATATTCTAAACTCAATCTACTAAGACTACTCAATCCAAAAGATAAATAATGAAAACTCTTTGAAAATTTTATTCATTGAATTGGAAAAAAGAGTAAAACTCTTTCATTGTAAAAGATAAAGCAAAATGAAAAAAGATGTTCATAAAAATGCTTGTATATATGCTGCACCACAAAAAAAAATATTCATATATTGGCGCAGGCCTTGCACTGAAAATAAATCAATGATTATTGATATATTGGCACAGGCCTTGACCGCGTCAATATAGAGTCAAGGTGATGGGATTGAAGGTGGAGTGGTTGAAACCTCGGTTCACATTCCATTCTTCTATATTATGTACTTCTTATATGTTTATCCTTCTAATTAAAATGATGAGAGTATAACCCCTCGTCTTTGGGTTCAACCGGTAAAGAGGTCGGACACTCTCACCAAAGGAAGGGGTTTTTATCCTGGAGTTGGTCAAAGCACTGGATGAGGTATCCTAGATGATGTGAAATTATAGAAACGCAGGCTAAGGTGGAGACATGTGTACTCTCAGTCCTGTTTGCCCTGGAGAGCAAAGTCATAAGGTCCTTTCTTTGGATTATAGGTGAACCCAACCCTCTCCTAAAATTTTCGCATAAAAAAAAGGATTATTTTTTTTATATATATTTTATTTATTTAGATTAAAATATATGTGTATCTTGAAATTTTTTTCACCCAGCATATTAAATTAATCAATTTTCAGGATTCTAGTATTACAAGAAAAAAAATTTGAATGCGGGATTAAAAATTAATTAATTTGAGATACTGGATGAAAAAAAAACATAATTTATCATTTCATTTAATCTAAATAAATAAAAAAAATGCACACATCCCTCTAGTTAGAGAGATGAGCATGTAAAGAACATATAAGGGAGAACCATGGAATATAAAATGTGTTGAATGCACCTCAAAATATATCTTATTAAGGTGAAATTACTCTATTTTTAATAATTAGGGATAAAATTACTCCCTAAATATAAAATTAAATGTGTTGAATGCACCTCAAAAAAAAAAAAAAAATTAAATGCTGGATGTGTGTCGTAAACCTAAATTTAAACTTAAGAAAAGTCAAAAATTGTATCTTGAAAGTAAAGATCTATATAAATTATAAACTGCAAAATTTCTTTGTATCTAGTTTAATTGAGTAGTTTAATGACATAAATATTGTCACTTTACCTTTTATTTTTGGGAAAATTGTACTTAGGTTCCAAGCAACAGAAAAAATAAAAAAAATAAAAAGGCCCCTGAAAATTTTAAAATTACATTTAAATCCTGTGAAACTTTTTTACAATAAATTTCAATTGTCGACTTGTCAATAGATACTCATAGACTTGTTAGTGGATGTACCTGGACTTGTCAGTGGACGCACACTGACTTGCCAGCATAAGCACATAGACTTGTCAGTAGAATTGGAATTTATTGCAAAAAAAAGTCTCATGGGACTTAAATTCAATTTTGATATTTTTAAGGACCATTTTTTTTTCTATTGCTTAAAATGTAATTTTCCCTTTACCTTTTTTGTTGAAACCCTTTTCTCATTAAAAAAAAAAAACTAATGTCACAATCCGCAGTATTTTACTCATCCAATTCTAATCTATCTTCTTCTTGTTTCAATTATACACAACTTTGATTAATCTTCTTTGGGGTTCTATGAAAGTAGCTTTAACGATGGAGAGATCAAGATCTGCAATTCTCTTCTCATGGAACAAAGATCGAGCTATATTCTTTAAGAATTACAGTAATTGCACTTTTCTATTTTTTGTTTAGGAGCATATATAAATAAAAACAATAAAATTAAAATCAATTCAGATAAAATATATACTCTGTACAAATTTAAATTTAAAAGACATGAAAAACCCAAAAAACAGGGACTTACTCTTATGTTTTTAAGTTGGCATCATGTTGTGAATAATCTTAATGTTCTTTTCATCGATCTTTAATTTCTTGAAGGGACCGGGTAGGTGTAACATCCTAATTTTTAAATTAGGATTTAGGTATAATTATGAAATAAGTATATATGCTAAATGTGTTTAGTATGGAAAATTGCCCTAAGATAACTATGAGAATTAAGCGGTGGAATTTGGCCAATGATTAAATTAATTATTTGAAAAAAATAATAATTAGGAATTTTCTTTCCATATAAAATTTAATAAAAAATCATGGATTTGTGGCAAAAGACAAAATGTTAGTTAGAGCCCATATAATCAATTAAACACTCCAGCCCATTTGATTCCAACTGCAACAAAACAAAACCTAAATAATACAAGCCCAATACTTTTAACACTTTCAGCCCAAAAATCATATAATTGTCATACTCCTTCTAAGCCCAGCACTTGAGACAATATATGCAATTAAACTCCTTCAATATCCATTAATTGGTTGGCTTATCTCAGTCAACGAAAGAGCAGAAGGAGATCACAGAAAATTCAGATTGCGTAAAATCAACGGAAAATCTCAGCGCCATTACGGAAAGCACAGAAGGTCCAGAGACGTACAGTAACCCATACCTCTCGAGCCTCACAACGTTGCTTAACCGGAGGTCCTTCTTCTTCGGTCCCTCCTTCCCCTTCCTCCAACCAGACCTTCGAACCTCTATATAAGCCATACTCCCTCTCCCATTACAACCCACTGTTTCTCTTTAGCTTGGTCGCGTGAGCTTCGTCTCAAAAACCAGCAACCAAGTCTGAGTGTAAGAGAGAGAGAGAGAGAGACGTGGTAGGAGAGTGAGAGTTGAAGCTGTGTGCTCTGTTTCGGAAACCATAAAACAGAGGTAAGCCTTGAGTTTCCTTTCATTTCTTGTTTCCTTGATAAACCCAAAACATACTGATATATAGTAAACTCAAGCTTTTTGATCGCTGCTGGGTGTTAAGTATGCGTGTATATATATTCAGAAAAAAAAAAGGTTGCTGATCCATATGAACAAAGCTTCACTAATATATATATATATGTATGCGTTTGCTGCATAAGAAAGAAAGAGAGGAACTAATAGTTATATATATACATGTAGTGGCTGCATGGATTTGCGTATGAGGTGAAGGAGTATTTTAAGTTGTTAAGAAAAAGAAAGAAACATATATAACGTTGCCTTGGGAAATATAGAAAACTTACTGATCTATGTTGGTATATAAAGACGCTATACAGAAAAATAGAAGGGAAAGAATATATCTATGCTTATCGGTTTATCATTGAACTTGGGAGGGAAAGAAAATAAAACTTACTGATATATATTTAGGTATTCAAGTTGCTGCCATGTTTACGGTTGTGCGTGTGACTTCATATATATATGTATTGAAACTAAGCTATAAATGTTGGCGTATTTATATATTATATATATATATATATATATATTAGCACTAGAATGGTACACATATATCTATCAGAAAATCAGTACCTTTGCTATCATAATACTAACGCCACAGCCCATATATACTTTTGATTTGAGAAGAAGGAAAGGTTAATGATCTATATATATATATATACACACACACTATTGGCCTTGGGAAAATGAAAGAGAACTTTGTTGTTATGTCTATATCAATATGTCGATACTTGCATCTGATGAAACTAAAAATGTGTTGTTTCTATATATGAATATATGTATAATAAATTCAAAGTTTTGTTGCTACGAGAGTGTGTGTATGCGTCGCTGCACCTGGAGGTTATTAAGAGAGGTTGGCAGGTTGCTATATGATATATAGTTACGTTATTTATTTATATATATTATAATAAAATTTTTTTTATGTTGTTAATATTTATTTAAACCCCTAATTTAAAGTGTTAGGATAGCCTCGGAGAGCTTAAATTAATTGTAGATAAATAATAATAATTAGTAAAATAATAATAATAATAGAATAAATACATAATAATAAATAGATGTTGTTATTATTATTAGAAAGGAGAATTAATAGTTACAATGGTTTCACTGATTTTTTTTAGTTTCGTCATAATGTGCCCACTTCAAGCCTTTCAAATATATTTTATTATTAGAATTTGTATTTTTAAGTTATAGGAAATTATAAGTTATAATTGTGATAATGTAGAGCCTTCTTGTGACCGGTGATTGTGCGGGTTGAGCTCCTCGAGCTAAGGTTAAACTTGGAATTGAGGTAACCGGGGTTAATTTATTTTATATGCTTGTTTTGGGCTGTAAGGTATTTTTCTAAGCCTTACTTTCATATATATAACTTGTATGTATTTTGAAAAATTATGTGTATGTTTGAATATGAAATTATTTCGTAGAAGAGTGTATTTTTCCAATCTGTGTATTTAAGTAAATACTATTGTTGGGGTTGTTTTTGTTGTGATGGTTGAAATGCTTGTTGTGAGTTGATATATTTAGAATAATAATTTAGTAAAATGTTGTTGAAAATTTTAGTGTTATATTATTTCTTGTTGTGGGTTATGTTGGGTTGAGGGGGAGAGATTAAGGGTGAACTTGTGCTCGGCTCTCTCAAATCCCGGCCGGATCTTGAGTTGAGTGTTATAGGCGGACACCTCCTGTTACGGTATATTGTTGGTGGCATGGGAGGGGACAGTATTCTTGAAGTGACTAGCTAACCTTGGCCAGGTATACTAGCACTGATAGGCTGTACCACGTCCAGAAGATATAAGGAGGAGCAGGATGGATGAGTGGGGATGGTTTTAATTGTTATTAATTATTATGTATTATTCTGTTCGTAACTGTGCTCTGGACTCCGAGTTTGTGGGCGGAATTTGTACCCTGGACTTTGAGTTTGTGGGCGGAATTTGTACCCTGGACTCCGAGTTTGTGGGCGGAACCTGTGCCCTGGACTTTGAGTTTGTGGGCGGAATTTGTGCCCTGGACTCCGGGTTTGTGGGCGAGCGTTGTGCCCTGAACCCGATATGTATGTTATCAAAAGGAAAAGTTTTCTCTATTATCGTTCGTTAAATATTATAATTATGTTAATAAACCTGCTTCTCTGACTTGCAATCCTTTCTTGCATATTTGATAAATTAATTTCGGTTACGGGGACTTTATGTCTCACCCCGTTATTATTAAATTTTTCAGGCGAGACCTCTAACCTTACTAGAGGACAAGGGAAGCAGCCAGAGGCATAGATGTCGTGAAATTTACAGGCCTCTTGTTGGTAATAGTGTTGTATTGATTTATATATTGCCATCATAGGGCCCTCATATTTCGAAATACCGCATTAACTATTTTGGATGACTGTTTATTTTCCGAATGCCTTATTTTGTACACTATCATATTATGGTGGATCCACAATCTTATCTTGTGCGGAAATTGTTTTTGTATAGACCATTTGTTGTGGGGTTAGGGTTATAAGGCTTGTGGGCTATGTGTATTTACATTCGGTATTTGTGCCCAGTCGTGAATTTATTTGTGGTGGGTTTGTGGGAAAAATTAGTACCCTAGACCCGAGGCGTGTTGTCTTGAAAGGAGAAGGGTTGCCATGATTACCTGTTAATCCTATTTTTATGAAATCAATATGGTTAATTATTGTTTAGTAGGAAAGGGTCTTTTCAACTTGGTATCCAGAGCCCTGTGTTTATGATTTCCTGGCCCTGTTGTGCATTGCATTTAGAGTATGGCAATATATAATCTTTACACACCTGCTTCCCTGTTCTGTTGTGTTTTGTTTTGTTCCTTGCTCTTCTTGTTCTCCATCTCCGGTAGGTTTTACCCTTAGGTGGGGAGAGATGGTGAATACCAGGCGTACAAAATACGGTGACAACCCGCGTACAGACATCGATAACAACGGCTAGTAGGAAACTAATGGGCCCTAGGATCAGTTCCCCGAGGCTGAAATGTTGCGACATGTGTATAGATGAACCCGTACGACGAAGGAACGGTGTAGAAGACTTGAGGAAGGTTGAGCCAATGAAGGGCCGAATGGTGGAAGCGATAGTCATAACCATGAGGTTCCTGCAGAATCAGAGGAAGAAAATACTGTTCATTCTAAGGAGACAATTCCAAATCCACCAAGCTTTGAACCAAAGGAGTCAACTGAACGAAGGGTTGTTCCTAACATGCTTACAATATGGAAACGTTTACATCTTTTCCATCTTGAGACCTTCTTAGGAGGATTACCAACAAAGGCTTTAAAGATAGACAAAGTGGCAGAATAAGGATTATAATGTTAATTCTAGGTCTTCTGACATGGAGATAGGATATAATTAAATCCCTGCTTTGTGTTATGGGAATATATAAGGTAGCTATACCAAGAAGTTGGTATAATATGGCCTAGATCCTATCAGAACTTGGAGGTTAAATGTGCTTAGATAAGAGAAATCTCGGGATGGGTGATCTCCTGGGAATTGTCGTAGGAATTTGTAATTATTTGATTTAAATCCTGGATAGCTTGAGTTATAAGAGATTGTGATTCTTAGGGATGCCAAAGGAATCTTGGAATGATTACAGATAGGCTTGAATTTGAACTAAGCTGAATTAGAACTTAGGTCGAAATGTAATTAAGGTTGCATTAAGGTTCTAGCACCTAAGAGTATAAACCCCATTAATGTGATTGATAATGTGCTGTCAACAATGCTTTGAGTATGATTGATGGTTACCTTGGGGGTGAACGGATGATGTTTAGAATATTCCCTTGTGATAGTGAGGATTGAGGTAGAATTAAGACATTGTGAATAATGATGATAAGGTAAGGATATTATTCGATGTTTTGAGGATTAGATTATGAATTGTGAATCATGATCCTAGTATGTATTATGGGTGTTGTTGAGGAAATATGGTTTCTCAGCCTAGTTGATGTTGAGGTTCTAAGAGTCATCGTTTTGCTAATAAAGGATAGTGATTGAGCGTTAGACGCTATGACTCATGATTATAGCATGTTATTTGGGTATAGTCGAGGTTTCAGTATTTGGTTAATGAACCTAAGAATCGATTTGATAACGAGAGATTCTTTAGGTATTTGATTGATCTGAATAAATTAAGGCACTAGAGTGTGGTAGCCTTGTGTATGAGGTATTTGGAGGTTACTAGCTAATAGGGGATGATTTTAATCTCATGATTTTTTCCCTTAGCAAGAATAAGTACCCGTTGCCGAGGATAGATGATTTACTAGATCAGCTAGTAGGCTCATCAATATTTTCAAAAATTGATCTGAGATCAGGATATCATCAATTGAGGGTAAAGGTAGAAGACATTCCGAGGACTGCTTTTCATACCAGATATGGCCACTATGAGTTTCTTGTCATGCCTTTTGGTTTGATTAATGCGCCAGCGGTGTTTATGGATTATATGAATCGGATTTTTTTTAAGACCTGATCTATTCGAAGAGTGAAGAGGAACATCGAGAGCACCTTCGAATGGTACTGCAAATCCTGTGAGAACATCAGTTGTATGCAAAGTTAAGTAAATGTGAATTTTGGTTGAGAAAGGTAAAGTTTTTTGGTCATGTGGTCTCAGTAGATGGAGTAGCAGTAGATCCTAACAAGGTTGACACTGTGTTGAAGTGGGAGCCACCCAAGCCTGTGGCAGAGGTGCGTAGTTTTGTGGGGTTGGCTGGTTATTATCGTCGTGTTATATAGGGATTCTCCAGGATTGCTAGGCCACTCACCAGATTAACTAAAAAGGAGTAACCATTTGTTTGGGACGAGAAGTGTGAGGCAGCTTTTCAACAGCTAAAGAACTAGTTAAATATTGAACTTGTCATCATACCTGATCCACACAAACCGTACATGGTGTACATAGATGCATCATTGAAGGGCTTGGGATTCGTGCTCATACAAGATAGTAAAGTGGTGGCTTACGCATCTCGACAGTGAGACCTCACGAAAAGAACTATCTAACGCGTGACTTGGAGCTCGCAGCTGTTGTTTTCGCTTTGAAAATTTGGAGGCGTTACTTGTATGGATCTCAATTCGAGATTTTGAGTTCAGTACGAGGGGATTTTGACTTTTATAATGAGTTAAGGATGACCCAGATGAATGATGACCAATTGCTAAAGATCATAAAAGAGTTGGAGAACGGTGAAATACCTGGTGAAGATATTAGGGATACCGGTATATTGAGGTATAAGAAGAGGATTTGTGTTCCGAATAATGAGGAAATCAAGAAAACGATTCTTGAGTAGACTCATCGAAGCAAGTATACCATTCATCCAGGAATCACTAAGATGTATCGAGATCTGAAGCAAGGGTATTGGTGGCCAAAGATGAAGTATGATGTGAGAGACTTCGTATTAAAGTGTTTGACTTGTTAGAAGGTGAAGATCGAGCATCAAAAGCCTCAAGGATTACTTCAACCTTTACAAGTTCCGCAATGGAAATGGGACAACATTTCCATGGAATTTATTGTAGGATTGTCGGAAACCATAGCACACCACAACGCTAGATGGGTCATTGTAGACAGATTGACGAAGTCAGCTCATTTTCTTCCGATTCATATAAGATATAGCTTAGAGAGGGTAGCTCAGTTGTATGTGGATTGGATTGTTAGGTTGCATGGTGTACCCACAAAGATTGTATTAGACCGTGATCCAAGGTTCACATCGAACTTTTGGAAGGCGTTACAAGGGGCTATAGGGACAAGGTTGAAGTACGGTACTTCTTATCACCCGTAGATTGATGGTCGAGACAGAGAGAACGATTCGGACTCTTGAAGATATGTTGAGGGCTTGTGCCATTGAGTTACACGGTAGTTGGGATCGTCACCGCCTTTGGCGAAATCGCTTACAATAATAGTTATCACTAGCATTTAAATGGCTCCTTGTGAGGCATTGTACGGAAGAAAGTGTAGATCGCCTCTATATTGGTGAAATGAGCGAACGAATCATGATTGGACTGGATTTGGTGGATGAAACTACAATGAGAATTGAGATCACTCACCGAGAGATTGTTGACCGCTCAGAGCAGACAAAAGAGCTATGCGGCTAGGCGATGGAGACCTTTGGAGTTGAAGTAGGGGACCATGTATTCCTTAAGGTTTCACCGGTAACTGGTATTGGCAGATCCATCAAAGCCAAGAAATTGACTCCTCGATTTATTGGGCCATACGAGATACGGAGCGAGGTGGACCGGTTGCTTATCGAATTGCCTTACCACCGCACCTCTCAAGTGGACACATCGTGTTTACGTGTCACAACTTAAGAAATGTCATTCAGATCCTTCCCATGTAATTGAGCCGAAAGGGTCGAATTAGAGAAAATTGACCTACATGCCGAGCTAGAAAGGATCCTTGATGTGAAGGATAAGCGATTGCGAAATAGAACAATTCGTCTCTTAAATGTTTTTGGAAGGGTATGTCTCCCTTGACGTCACTTTGGGAAACCAAAGAGCGAATGCGGCGTGATTTTCCCTAATTTGTTTGAGTAGTTATGCCTATATGTTATTTATGATTGTGAAGTGTTGTGATCAAAATTTGCGCAACGCGATAATTTTGTTGGGTTGAGTGACTTTTGTTTTGATGTGCCAACATGCCATGATATTTTGGAAATGATGTTTTGGTAATGACATTATTGTATTGGATTCTTATGTTGTGGATTGTCCTCTTTAACAACCTGTTAAGAATTTTGGGGACAAAATTCTATTTAGGTGGGGAGAGTTGTAACATCCTAATTTTTAAATTAGGATTTAGGTATAATTATGAAATAAGTATATATGCTAAATGTGTTTAGTATGGAAAATTGCCCTAAGATAACTATGAGAATTAAGCGGTGGAATTTGGCCAATGATTAAATTAATTATTTGAAAAAAATAATAATTAGGAATTTTCTTTCCATATAAAATTTAATAAAAAATCATGGATTTGTGGCAAAAGACAAAATGTTAGTTAGAGCCCATATAATCAATTAAACACTCCAGCCCATTTGATTCCAACTGCAACAAAACAAAACCTAAATAATACAAGCCCAATACTTCTAACACTTTCAGCCCAAAAATCATATAATTGTCATACTCCTTCTAAGCCCAGCACTTGAGACAATATATGCAATTAAACTCCTTCAATATCCATTAATTGGTTGGCTTATCTCAGTCAACGAAAGAGCAGAAGGAGATCACAGAAAATTCAGATTGCGTAAAATCAACGGAAAATCTCAGCGCCATTACGGAAAGCACAGAAGGTCCAGAGACGTACAGTAACCCATACCTCTCGAGCCTCACAACGTTGCTTAACCGGAGGTCCTTCTTCTTCGGTCCCTCCTTCCCCTTCCTCCAACCAGACCTTCGAACCTCTATATAAGCCATACTCCCTCTCCCATTACAACCCACTGTTTCTCTTTAGCTTCAGCCGCATGAGCTTCATCTCAAAAACCAGCAACCAAGTCTGAGTGTAAGAGAGAGAGAGAGACGTGGTAGGAGAGTGGGAGTTGAAGCTGTGTGCTCTGTTTCGGAAACCAGAAAACAGAGGTAAGCCTTGAGTTTTCTTTCATTTCTTGTTTCCTTGATAAACCCAAAACATACTGATATATAGTAAACTCAAGCTTTTTGATCGCTGCTGGGTGTTAAGTATGCGTGTATATATATTCAGAAAAAAAAAAGGTTGCTGATCCATATGAACAAAGCTTCACTAATATATATATATATGTATGCGTTTGCTGCATAAGAAAGAAAGAGAGGAACTAATAGTTATATATATACATGTAGTGGCTGCATGGATTTGCGTATGAGGTGAAGGAGTATTTTAAGTTGTTAAGAAAAAGAAAGAAACATATATAACGTTGCCTTGGGAAATATAGAAAACTTACTGATCTATGTTGGTATATAAAGACGCTATACAGAAAAATAGAAGGGAAAGAATATATCTATGCTTATCGGTTTATCATTGAACTTGGGAGGGAAAGAAAATAAAACTTACTGATATATATTTAGGTATTCAAGTTGCTGCCATGTTTACGGTTGTGCGTGTGACTTCATATATATATGTATTGAAACTAAGCTATAAATGTTGGCGTATTTATATATTATATATATATATATATATATTAGCACTAGAATGGTACACATATATCTATCAGAAAATCAGTACCTTTGCTATCATAATACTAACGCCACAGCCCATATATACTTTTGATTTGAGAAGAAGGAAAGGTTAATGATCTATATATATATATATACACACACACTATTGGCCTTGGGAAAATGAAAGAGAACTTTGTTGTTATGTCTATATCAATATGTCGATACTTGCATCTGATGAAACTAAAAATGTGTTGTTTCTATATATGAATATATGTATAATAAATTCAAAGTTTTGTTGCTACGAGAGTGTGTGTATGCGTCGCTGCACCTGGAGGTTATTAAGAGAGGTTGGCAGGTTGCTATATGATATATAGTTACGTTATTTATTTATATATATTATAATAAAATGTATTTTTTTTATGTTGTTAATATTTATTTAAACCCCTAATTTAAAGTGTTAGGATAGCCTCGGAGAGCTTAAATTAATTGTAGATAAATAATAATAATTAGTAAAATAATAATAATAATGGAATAAATACATAATAATAAATAGATGTTGTTATTATTATTAGAAAGGAGAATTAATAGTTACAATGGTTTCACTGATTTTTTTTAGTTTCGTCATAATGTGCCCACTTCAAGCCTTTCAAATATATTTTATTATTAGAATTTGTATTTTTAAGTTATAGGAAATTATAAGTTATAATTGTGATAATGTAGAGCCTTCTTGTGACCCGGTGATTGTGCGGGTTGAGCTCCTCGAGCTAAGGTTAAACTTGGAATTGAGGTAACCGGGGTTAATTTATTTTATATGCTTGTTTTGGGCTGTAAGGTATTTTTCTAAGCCTTACTTTCATATATATAACTTGTATGTATTTTGAAAAATTATGTGTATGTTTGAATATGAAATTATTTCAGAGAAGCAGTGTATTTTTCCAATCTGTGTTTAAGTAAATACTATTGTTGGGGTTGTTTTTGTTGTGATGGTTGAAATGCTTGTTGTGAGTTGATATATTTAGAATAATAATTTAGTAAAATGTTGTTGAAAATTTTAGTGTTATATTATTTCTTCTGTTGTGGGTTATGTTGGGTTGAGGGGAGAGATTAAGGGTGAACTTGTGCACGGCTCTCTCAAATCTGGCCGGATCTTGAGTTGAGTGTTATAGGCGGACACCTCCTGTTACGGTATATTGTTGGTGGCATGGGAGGGGACAGTATTCTTGAAGTGACTAGCTAACCTTGGCCAGGTATACTAGCACTGATAGGCTGTACCACGTCCAGAAGATATAAGGAGGAGCAGGATGGATGAGTGGGGATGGTTTTAATTGTTATTAATTATTATGTATTATTCTGTTTGTAACTGTGCTCTGGACTCTGAGTTTGTGGGCGGAATTTGTACCCTGGACTCCGAGTTTGTGGGCGGAATTTGTACCCTGGACTCCGAGTTTGTGGGCGGAACCTATGCCTTGGACTTTGAGTTTGTGGGCGGAATTTGTGCCCTGGACTCCAGGTTTGTGGGCGAGCGTTGTGCCACGTGACTTGTATGTTATCAAAAGAAAAAGTTTTCTCTATTATCGTTCGTTAAATATTATAATTATGTTAATAAACCTGCTTCTCTGACTTGCAATCCTTTCTTGCATATTTGATAAATTAATTTCGGTTACGGGGACTTTATGTCTCACCCCGTTATTATTAAATTTTTCAGGCGAGACCTCTAACCTTACTAGAGGACAAGGGAAGCGGCCAGAGGCATAGATGTCGTGAAATTTACAGGCCTCTTGTTGGTAATAGTGTTGTATTGATTTATATATTGCCATCATAGGGCCCTCATATTTCTGAAATCTTGCATTAACTATTTTTGGATGATTTGTTTATTTTCCGAATGCCTTATTTTGTACACTATCATATTATGGTGGATCCACAATCTTATCTTGTGCGGAAATTGTTTTTGTATAGACCATTTGTTGTGGGGGTTAGGGTTATAAGGCTTGTGGGCTATGTGTATTTATGTTCGGTATTTGTGCCCAGTCGTGAATTTATTTGTGGTGGGTTTGTGGGAAAAATTAGTACCCTAGACCCGAGGCGTGTTGTCTTGAAAGGAGAAGGGTTGCCATGATTACCTGTTAATCCTATTTTTATGAAATCAATATGGTTAATTATTGTTTAGTAGGAAAGGGTCTTTTCAGTAGGTGATTTTTTTTGAGAAATTATTCTGTGTAATTTATAATCATTTTTAATAGGAATTATTTTTTTTATAAAAACAAAACCTAAAATATTTTAAAATCAAGTTTTTTAAACTAAACGCAAATATAGCACAAAGCATGATTTGGGAGAATCACACTCAGGTCCCAAGTAACACAAAAAATTACAATAAGGTCCCAGCAAGAATTCACATTACAAAGAAGTCCCCAGGGACTTTTTTGTTAATAATTCATCTTAAGAAAAGTCCTTATTGCCCTTCCTACATTAGAAAGGAAACAAAACGGGAAAACCATGCGCACGAGTGGAATGAGAAGTGGAAAATCGGAGCAGGGGAAAATGGAGCCACACGTGAGCAGCGGTGAATCGAATCTCCACGTTGAAGGCATTGACATTTTCATATCTTGGGAAAAGCTTAGATTGTAGCCGTCATCTTCTCTTCTCTGTTCGAATTCTATGGGTGTATGTTCAGGGTTGATGAAGGGTTGAAGTTTGAGCTCATTAGTGGACTATAAGCTCATATCTAGGTAAGTAATGCTAAGATTTTGTTAAAGATATCATCTTTATTGTTGAAGTTGGGGTTTCATGTTCTTGGGGAGGGTTTTCAAACATTATGCTCTGTTTTTTATGCCATGAGTTTGGACACACAGTGAAGACATGCAAAAATCCAAATCCCAACTGAAAAGAATATGTACATGCTTTTGGTGACTTAAATGTTTTGTCATTTTGTCTATATACACCTAGGGCAAGTGACTTCATGTAACCCCTTTTTGTATTTTGATGGGTGGGAAAGAAGTTGTAATTATAGCATACACCTAGGGCAAGTGACTTCATGTTTCACCCCTTTTTGTATTTTGATGGGTGGGAAAGAAGTTGTAATTATAGCATACACATGGAAGTCAAATTATATGATATTAAGTTCAATGAGTGGGTGCAAATAGCCACTTACTCATACAACTTAATACTTTGAAATTATATGAAATTATATTGCTGTCAAAATTCTCAAATTTGTTGTAAATATATACTTTTTCAGTTGTAAATTTATACTTTTTGTGTTGTAAATAGCCTCTGGAAGTCACAATGGAAAAAACGAAGGTTTTCATATTTGTTGTAAATATATACTTTTTCAGTTGTAAATCTATACTTTTTGTGTTGTAAATAGCCTCTGGAAGTCACAATGCAAAAAACGAAGGTTTTCAGATTTGTTGTAAATCTATACTTTTCAGATGTAAATCTATACTTTTTGTGTTGTAAATAGCCTCTGGAAGTCACAATGCAAAAAATGAGTTGTAAATTTATACTTTTTGTGTTGTAAATAGCATCTGGAAGTCACAATGCAAAAAACGAAGGTTTTCAGATTTGTTGTAAATCTATACTTTTCAGTTGTAAATCTATACTTTTTGTGTTGTAAATAGCCTCTGGAAGTCACAATGCAAAAAACGAAGGTTTTCAGATTTGTTGTAAATCTATACTTTTTCAGTTGTAAATCTATACTTTTTGTGTTGTAAATAGCCTCTGTAAGTCACAATGCAAAAAACGAAGGTTTTCATATTTGTTGTAAATCTATACTTTTTCAGTTGTAAATCTATACTTTTTGTGTTGTAAATAGCCTCTGGAAGTCACAATGCAAAAAACGAAGGTTTTCAGATTTGTTGTAAATCTATACTTTTTCAGTTGTAAATCTATACTTTTTGTGTTGTAAATAGCCTCTGGAAGTCACAATGCAAAAAACGAAGGTTTTCAGATTTGTTGTAAATCTATACTTTTTCAGTTGTAAATCTATACTTTTTGTGTTGTAAATAGCCTCTGGAAGTCACAATGCAAAAAACGAAGGTTTTCATATTTTCCCATTCCCCTGTTGAACAACACATTATCAGTTTACTCAACATTCAACATAGTTTTTCCTGTTAATAATGTACATTTGGCTCGAAGGCTAGTCACAATAGTCAGATCTTACTCAACATTCAAATAGGCTTTCAGTTTACTCAACATTCAAAATAGTCAGATCTTGCATTGCTTTCAACATAGATCTTGCTTTCATACATTCAGTTGCCATATACATTGTCAAAATAAGCCTATTCTCAATGCAAACAATTTCAACTATTTTACAATAACATCTACAACTTTATTTCTTCTTCTTCGATTGTTGGTTGCCTAGCAGTCGGGACAACACCTTCTGCGCATGTGTGTTATTCTCATGCGATACAAGCCACCATAAGCATTCAACCTTAATCTGCTCCAGTTGTTCTTGTGATAACTTAGGCATGGTATACCCTTCTTTGTCTTGGGAGAGCCATTCCATCCGTGTAACCATGATAGAACATGGATACCAAAAGAATGCTGAAATGAAAATGTCACATACCAACCAAAAATTTCAAAGTGATGAACAACAATGAACCCAAAATACTTACGTATCATTTTGCAAATGCACTTTGGCCCAGTTTACTTGGTCAGGAATTTGTCTTCCTTTGGCAAATAGTTCTGGTTTCACTCTTCGAAGTATTTTATGGAAGCAATCTCTCTGTATGAACATAAAAAATGTTTCAGGTCACCATAATCGCTTAGTTACCATAAAAAATGTATGAACACAGGATAGCATCAAGTATAAAACATTACCATAGTTACGATGATGATTTAAGCTATAGATGTAAAAGTGAAAGCTTTCAAAATAATATAACCAAGGCATTTAGTACAACTACAACTCGTTTCATATTTAAAACAAGCTCAATTAAACATATTTTTATGCTCATAACAAGACGTAAACAAGCTCAATTATTCATCATCTTTGGTTTGAAGTAAAGCCCATGCATTCATTAACATAGTTTGTTGTAATCATCCTAAATTTAAGATTTACTATTTCTATGTTGATGCAATAACAATGCAGAAAGGAATACAATCTCCATTTAACAAAAACGGGGCCACACCTTTTCTAAGGGATTAATGGCATCATACAATGTTGTGACTTCATAAAAGTTCAATTTCAAACAAGTTAAAAATTAATTTTGACTCTGATTTTTCCCCCCTTTTACTCTCAAGGACATAGTCAATTAATTATATCAAGTTCATTCAACTGAAGAAAGTTCTCAACTCAATTGAGTGTGGAGATGTTCATAAAAGCGGAGTTACAAACACAAGATTATATAACCTAGTACACCAAGGAATTGCGAAAACCAAGTAGATTCACATCAAGACAATTTTAAGATAAATTCGAGAGAATATGAACTTTGAATTCAAAAGGCAATGACTTCAGCAAAATGAAGTTCAGTGGCTCAAATTCCTTCGGAAAAAGTTGAATGAATTGCATATGATCCCACTTTCTAATTCAACTCAACTCAATCATGTTTTGGCCTTCTTTACTTGAGATAGATTAAAAGAAAAATGCAATTCCACCCAAAAGTTTAAGTTTTTAAGCTCTATTAAGTTCAGAACATTTCATCAAACGAACATAATAAATTTAATGTTCCAATTCAAACATCAAAGCAATGAGTTTATGGATTTCATCAATCATTTTCTGCACAATGTGGTATCTACGCACAAGTTCCTGCAAAATGTGGTATCTACGCACAATATCCAGTTATCCACAACCTCTACAGAATCAATGGCGATGATAACAAATCCTAAGAGTCTAAGACCTTCAAGAGCAATAACAAGTAAGAGTAATAAGAGGGAAAAAATCATCGGGAACATATTAACTAAAAAATTTTACGCATAGCCTGTCCAATCTCATTCTTACCCACTCGAATCCAGATTAGTTTTGCACAGCAATGAAGAAATGGCTTATAAATTCGTTTTGCTAAGAGTAATAAGAGGAAGGAAGCGAAAATTAAAATTTCAAATAACCCTAAAAAACTGCCGGCGAACAACTCACTTACACGATGCGGGAGTCTCGCGCAATCCCACCGGCGACGAACAAGGAAGGGGAAGAAAAACAAAGACGCTAATTTCACTGTCTCTCGAACGCTGTCCCAGGTCTCTCGGTCGAATGGACGGCGTCGAAGAAGGCTGCTCGGGCGACGGCGTCGAGGAAGGCTGCTCGGGCGACGGCGTCGAAGAAGGTGCTCGGGCGACGGCGTCGAGGAAGGCTGCTCGGGCGACGGCGTCGAAGAAGGTGCTCGGGCGACGACGTCGAAGAAGGTGCTCGGGCTCGGTCGAATCTGATGGAATGAGAAGGTGCTCGTGGATTATGTGTGTTTTCCCCTTGTCCTTAATGGTCATTTTGTATTGACATATAATTACACAGAAGTCCCTAAGGACTTTTGTGTAATGTGAATTCTTGGTGGGACCTAAATGTATTTATTTGTGATCCTTGGGACCTGAGTGTGATTCTCCCAAAAATCAAAGCAATAACGCATTGCCACTAATTATTGTCCAAACTAACCCAAAACTTGCGTTTTGATGGATTTCTCTAACCATCCCAGCCCTCCTTATCTACCAACCCGCCAAGTTTTGGTACAAAAAACTATTGTTCACTTTTTTTCCCCGAAAAAATACATTTATTTATCATGAGTATTTTTCAGTACAAGTTCGTATCCTAAAATATTTTTTCAAGATCCTAAATTTTTTTCCAAGATCCTGAAGTATTTTTTTTCAGTGACAGTCAGTATACTGAAGTATCTTTTTAGTACCAGTTAGTATATTGAATATTTTTTGGTACTAGTTAGTACCCTGAATTATCTTTTTAGTATCAGTCAGCATATTAAAGTATTTTTAAGTACCAGTAAATACCCTAAAATATTTTTTCAAAATCCTAAAATAATTTTTCAAGATCATGAAGTATTTTTTCAGTACCAGTCAGCATCTTGAAGTATTTTTTTCTAGTACTAGTTAGCATCTTGAAATATTTTTTCAATATCCTATATTTCGAGGTACTAAAAGGTACTAAAAAAATAATTCAAAATGCTGACTGGTACCAAAAAGATATTTCAAGATACTGATTTGTACTGAAAAAAAATACTTTATGATCTTGAAAAATTATTTTAGGATCTTAAAAAAATATTTCAATATACTGACTAGTACTAATAAAATACTTAAAGATAATGACAGGTACTAAAAAAATACTTTAGGATACTGACTAGCAATGAAAAAATATTTCATAATCTTAAAAAATTATTTTAGGATCTTGAAAAAATATTCCAGAATATTGATTGGTATTAAAAAATATTTCAATATATTAACCGGTACTAATAAAATACTTAAACATATTGACAGGTACTAAAAAGATATTTCAGGATACGTACTAAAAAATTATTTTAAGATCTTGAAAAATTATTTTAGAATCTTAAAAAATATTCCAGAGTATTGATTGGTACTAAAAAAATAGTTCAAGATATTGACTGGAACTAAAAAGATATTTCAGGGTACTGAATGATATTAAAAAAGTACTTCAGGATACTGACTAGTACTTAAAAATACTTCATGATCTCGGAAAAAATTTAGGATATTGAAAAAATATTTTAGGGTACTCACTGGTATTGAAAAAAATACTTAGGATGGTGAACGTGATTTTTCAACCAAAAAAAGAAGAAGGAAAAAAAGAGTGTAGAATGGTTTTTTGCACCAAAACAGCACCTTCTGGTAGAAAAGAAGGGCAACGGATGGTTAGATAATTGGAGGAAAGCCGCATCCATCAAAATGCAAGTTTTGACCGCGGACTAAAATGAATATTTCAATAATTAATGGAGGGACTAAATTGAAATTTGTTGAAATATGTCTGGAGCTGAACTGTAATTCAAAACAACTCATAACCCATTAATATTCATGTCATCGTCTACGTCATCAATTTCAGTATATAAAAATTCAAAATAACAATCAAGGGGTACTTGTGCTCCACTTTTGTAACCGCATAGTCACTTTTGCACACAAAAAAACTTGATGTTGGGTGCACTTTGGGACAAATCACATATGTATTTTTGCACTTTAACCTTTGTTATTTTTCAAAAGTGACAAGAATTCAAATTTGAAATTTTAAAATTTTGTTTTAATTAACTTTAAAATATTGTTCTTAATATAAAATCTACTTTGTAATGCAAATTAGTTTCCCACTACTTGCCTTTATAGCAAGGCTACCTTTGTACCATATTCTACGCTTGTTTATAACTATTTATGATAAGCATGTTTATGTAAACCGAGAAAAAAACTCATATTATATTCTTACCCCGTAATCGATAGAATCATGATGAAAAAGTTGTTTTTGAAGGTTGCATATCACCATAATCGTTTGTACTTTGTAGATGATTTAAACTTAACTGGAAAGTCATTGAGTTTACAATTAAGATTGTAATAGCATAAAATTATTTTAATTTATGAAAAAGAAAAGCTATTCCTTAGAAATTATAATGTTGTTTCACATGAAAATATTATGTATAGGTGATACTTGTGACATCATATGATGTTTTTTCATTGTAGTTTTTGTTAGGTACAGGAGGTTCTACTCTTAAACCCATAGGACGAGCAAAAGAGAGAGCATATTTTCTGGCAGAAGAGAAAAGTCCTTTGGGTTTGTTAGTTTGGAGGTCATGATGAATTGGGTAATAATAAGTTTTGAAAATAAAACACTTAAGTTCTACTTAGTAAATTCACAGTTCACATATCCCTGCGAATGAGCAAGAGAGATAACAAAGGGGTCACATTCAACAATTATACTAGTTGGATCTAAATCCAATCACTAGAAAGCTTTTTCCAAGATTAAATTGAGCTCTTGGTGTCACTTTACGTACTGTGTAGTTTGGGGTCTAGAAAAATGGAAAATTGGCAACGATTGCGTTTATTTGCGCTCTGTTTAGATTTTTTTAATATAAAAAATGTAATGTTAAAATTCTTTTCTTTAAGGGCCCGTTTGCTTCAAAGAACTTGGGAGAGGGAATGAGAAGTTAATAGAGTTCCCTCATCAAAACATGTTTGGTACATCAAGTGCCCAGGAACCCAAGTTCCCGGGCCCACCATCCCTCATATGTGGGAAGATCAAATCCCACCAAAATTGGTGAGATTTCAAGTTTCCACATCACTGTTCACATTTTTGAACAGATTTACTCCTAAAATTCAAACTTGGCGGGAAAGTTCGAATTTGATGATTTTTTTTACACGATTTTGAACTTAATAGGAGCATATTTTTTTTTAAATATATTTTAGCAAAAAAATATTTTTCTTTTTTATTTTGAATTAATTTCTTTTGAGGGTAAAATAGATATTTCCTAATTTCTTACCAATTACCATCCTTTTATTTTCTTCTTACCAAACAACTCATATTTTTTCAAGTCATCTTCCCTCATCTTTCAAATCTTATTTTCCCTTCCCTCCTCAAATTTTTCTTGTACCAAACGGGCCTAATAGTAATAAAATTGACCTAAATAAAATATAATAGCGACTTGCCTTTATTTAAGGCATAGATTAAAGGTAGTGGGATTAATAATGAAACCCACTGTGATTAAATATCACTTTCTGCTTTTTTTGACTTTTTCTTTATGCTTTTGTCCCCCCCCCCCTTTTTTAAGGCATAGATTAATGGTAGTGGGATTAATAATGAATTCCACTATCATTAATTATCACTTTTTGCTTTAGTTTTTTGTAATCGTTTAATTTCATTCTTTTCCACACCGGTCATTTCTATTTTTACGGGCTAATCTTTTTCCTTTTTTTGCCGAAGCTTAATATTCAAAGAGTAGGGACTAAAATGAAATTTTAAAAGTTTATAGCGGGACTAAATTAAATTTTGTTGAAATTTGTCTATGGCTGAACTGTAATTTATAACAACTCAAAACCTATTAACATCCACGTTATCATTTTCAATACTGAAAAAATTAAACTAAAGGTCAATGGATACTTTTGTAACCACATAATCACATTGTACCATAAAAAAATACTTTATGTTAGGTGCATTTTAGATAAATCACATGTGTATACATCTTAACCCAAATAAAAATGATAAGATTGCTCTTTAACTTTTGGATGATGGAATATAGAAGGAGGTTTTGGGGTCCAAAGAAATGGAAAAAGGACAACACCTACCGATCAAAGCGTGAAACATATTTTCTACCTCCTCTCACTCCCAACTTGCAAATTCCAACTTAGCCACTTAGGGACCGTTTGCTATGCTGAAATGGTGAGAAGAGAATAAAAAAGAAGATGAACAAGTTCACTTATTTAGTATCAAATCTTTAGCCAATATTTTTGGGAAGCCAACTTCCCAAACCCACCAATCTTTTTTTAGATATGGGAAAATGAGATCCCACCAAAATTGGTGGGATCTCAAGTTTTGGATAAATTTACCCTTTTATCATCAATATGTCATGAGAAATCTGAGGGGTATGATCGGAGTAGAACCAGAGGAAGCTATTTTCTGTCGAAGACGAGAATCAAGTCACAAGGAGATTCATCTCCTCAAGCTCCGAACACAAAGTCACTTCAGTTTCTTCGACCAACATCTCATTCAGTCATTCATGTCCTTTTCGAACAGCAGCTTCAGTTTTGGGTGAATCTCGTTCCAAACATGCAAATTTTGCCAACGCATCTGCACAAGCGTTGGCTCCTCTTCCCACCTTGTAAATTCGAAACAACCCAATTATTTTTCAACATTAACAAAATGCCAACGGGTTCATGGAGGGCAGCGACCTATGTTTTACCACTAAAAAATAGGGGAATTTTTTTGTCGCGAAATAAAGCTTCCCCATCACATTGGATTTTTTTTTTTTTGTCAAGCCATCATATTCGAATTTTCTCCTTTAAATTCGAATGTGATATAGCAAATCGTATTAAATTTGAATTTAATTTTTTTGTTATTTTCCATGTCATATTAATATTTAAATATAAATATGTTAATTTAAATCCAAATTCAGTAAATAATATATTATTACAAAGCTATTTGAATGAAGTTTCAAATGAAATAAGACCCATTCACAAAATATTTATATTTTAAAAATTGGGATCAAATTAGTAAACAAAGCTCAAAATATTTGACCTTTAATGATTTAAATAAAATAGGAAATATCTAAAACCATTTTGAATATTTATATTTATTTATTTAAATTATAACTTTTTATTCATTATCCCATGAAATTGAAGACGTAAGACTCATTCCTCCCATCTCCGTTATTGAATATCACTTTTAATTTTCTAATATCTATAGCTATTTTTATATTTATATTGATTATTCACATTTATTTAATTATTTAAAATCTTTGAGAAACAATTGCAACATGGGTAGAGAGACAAGAGAATATGAGAGAGAAAACTTTGGGATAAGTTACCGTCGTTAAGGCCGCAAAACCCACACTTTATAAATTTAGGGTTAAGGTGTAGATTTACCAACCAACTATTACCTGTAACACCCTAAAAATCTTGCTTATGATAAGAATCATAATTTAGTAAATAATACCTATTGGAAATAGGTGAATATGAGGTCTCAAAACTTATATGGAATTTATCTTATTTTCTAAGGTAATTTCTATTAAAATTAAAAGAGATAAAGTGCCAAAAGGCTTAAAAATGCATTTATAGGGGATAAAATAGTCTGAGGATATTATGATAAATCCTAAGAGACAATTAAATATTTATTTAAAATTAGAAAGTATGTTGTCTCTAATTTAGATAATTTTTGGGATTATTTTCCTTGAAAAATAATGAGGCAAAATAGAATATTATTTTGGGGAACATAAGTTGCCCCGTGATTTTTAATATTATGCATAGTGCATAAAATACTAATGTCAGTGCAATAGTTGTGAGATAATAATTAATCTCAATTAAGAAAATTTTCAACAATTAGTAAGTGATTAATTAAATAATTAATAGCTAATTGTTTAGACATGAGTGAAGGAGATATCCAAAGTTAATTATTTAAAACCCCTAAATTGAGATTAATGACCAATAGGGGATCAAGATTAGTATAAAGATTATTGCTAAGTAATTTGGCATAATTAAAAAGTATATTAGATTAATTACATTTAATCCCTAAAGCTTAATTAACCAACAAGGGATTAACCAATGGGATAATTGCTTAATTAGATAATTAAAAGCATAAACTAAGTGATTAAAAAAGAGTAAATACCCTTTTCGGTCCCTGGAAAAAAACACGGGCCCCATTTTGGTCCCTGGGAAAAAAAAGTCCTTTTTAGTCCATAAAAATGACGAATAAGATCCCTTTTAGTCCTTTTTGGTCCTTTTTTGTGGACATTTTAATCCCTCACAAATTCCCAAAAAGTCCTTTTTAGTCCCTAAAAAGGACGAAAAATGACTTTTTTTTCCAGGGACCAAAAAGGGGCCCGTGTTTTTTTCCAGGGACCGAAAAGGGTATTTACTCGATTAAAAAAAGAGTTGAAAAGTCAACAAATTGGGGAAGAGAGAGAGAGAGAGCCGAAATTTTGAGGAAAAAATAGAAGAGAGAAATGTTGAATGTAGTGTGAAAAGGGTTGTAGATATTTAAAGGAAAATATCATGATATTTTGAGAAGAAAGGAAGATATTTGTTGAAAAAGCAAATAGGATAAATGATAACCGATAGAAACTAAATCTTATCTCAAAATATATGAACTAAGTATTTAACATAAGGAATTATTATAAACAAGTATATTTTTATCTCGGAGTGGGCTATCTCCGAAGTTATTTCTGTAACCAGCGGAATGATTAAGAGATAAGACGAAAAAGATATTTTGTGAAAAAGGGCAGATAGTATAAATGAGAACCAACAGAAAATAAATCATATCTTGAAATCCTTGAATTAGGTTCTAACAACTGGACATATTATGAATCAGTGGATTTTTGTCCAGAAGCTGGTTGTTCCGGAAGACATTTCCGTAACCGAAAGGGTTTATCCTAAAATGGTTAACAGGCTACGAAATACCCTTAGTGGGATCATAAATTTGGTTAATCCAAACATTTCTCAAGAGAAAGAATAGATCTCCAAGGTGACATCAAGGGATTTTTGAGATTTCTTAAGATTACGCGATTAGGACACCGATCAGGGGAAATTATCGGTAGAAATCCATAAAGCAATAGATGATGACATAAGATGACATCTTTTTGTTGACATTTGGGGAGGGGAGGTCGGCATCAAGAAATGTGTGGCCAAGATTAAGCCTTCCAAAAACCCTAGATCCTACGGCTAGAAATAAAGGGGAGAAAGTGCAATTTTGCCCCCGAAATCTTCTATAAATAGCCATCATCTTTCACTTCATTTCTCACCAATTCCTCAAGGAAATTTTGAAGTAGAGAGATGTTAGAGAGAAGGAGGAGCTCTGGAGGAAAAGTAGCCAAGCTCTGGGTAAGTTTTTCGGTCCCTAGTCATAAGTTCTAGTTTTAGTTCGGTAGTTCTTGAAGTTCTAGGGTAAATGTTAGTTTAATCTTTAATCTTCCAAGTTATTTTAGATATCATGTTTTAGGATTAAATATGGTATTTATTTCAAAAATATGTTGGAGAAAAAGATATGTCAAAATTTTGGAAGATTAGAGTCAAAGTAGCGAAGCTCTGGCGAAATTTCGCCGATTAGCGAAGTCAAGGGTAAAATAGTAATTTATGGCCAAGATATCTGTTAGGATATTGTTTATGAATTAATGGATACGGTATTACCCTTTAGGATATCCGGGAGGTCCGGAGTCGGGTTCAAAAGGCCGGATGATTGGCCAAATACACGGTAGAAGGTACGTTCGCGACGTACTGTAACACTGATTCTAATGCTTATGTTATGCTTGTATATGTTGTGGATACTTTCATAAAGCCATGAACAGGACTGTAATACCCTAAAAATCGTATTTATGATAAATATCATAAATTAATAAATAATACCTATTAGAAATAGGTAAATATGTGGTCTCAAAATTAGATATTATTTCTAGGGCTATTTCTATCAAAAATGGAAGAGATAAAGTGCCAAACAAACCCTAAATGTCGTATGAGTCATAAAATACTATGATAAATCCTGTGAGGCAATAAAATAATTATTAAAAATTAGAGAGTATGTTGTCTCTAATTTAGGAAATTTTTGTGATTATTTTCCTTGGAAAATAATGTGGCAAAATTTAATATTATTTTGGGGGACATAAGTTGTCGAATGATTTTTAATATATTATGTGGAGTATAAAATACCAATGTCAGTAAAATAGTTGAGAAAATGATTAATTCTAATTAAGAAAATTATCAACAATTAGTAAGTGATTAATTAAGTAATTAATGGCTAATTGTTTAGACATGAATAAAGGAGATAACCAAAGTTAATTATTTAAAACCCTTTAATTAAATGTTTATGGCCAAGATTAGTATAAAAGATACTTGCTAAATAATTAAGCTTTAATCCTCTTGTAATTAAAATAGCCAATAGGAACACTTGATCATTAGATATTTTGGAAGAACATATTCTTTGGTCAAATAATGACCAATATTTTCAATGAAAGAGGGAGTAAAGCACGGTTCACTCTTGCTTGTTGATGAAGGGTGAATTGTTAAATAATAAACAAAGCACACATGATTTAAATAAGCACATGCAAGCATTTAATTAGGGGACAAAAGGATAAGATAATAAGAGTACTTGGCATAAGACTTTTGAGGTATTTGAAAAGAGAATTGAGGGAGGAGGACGTTGAATATGAGTGTGTGTGTGTGTGAACCGAAATGGATGGAAGGAAAGAAGAAAGAGTGTATGAGTTAGTGTATAGGCAAGTGGGAGGATTTCTTGCTATGTATTATAAGATAAAGTATAATATATATTAATTAAAAGCAAGTTTGAAAAGTCAAAACAAGGGGGCCAGCCAAATTCAAGTTTGTGTGTGAGTGATGAATGTGTGAGTAAATGTGAGTTGCAAGTGGATGAAATAATAATAAAGAAAGGAAGATATTTTGTGAAAAAGCAAATAGGATAAATGAGAACCGATAGAAACTAAATCCTATCTCAAAATATGTGAACTAAGTATCTAACATAAGGACTTATTATAAACAAGTATATTTTTATCCCGGAGTGGGCTATCTCCGAAGTCATTTCCGTAACCAGCGGAATGATTAAGAGAAAAGACGAAAAAGATATTTTGTGAAAAAAGGCAGATAGTATAAATGAGAACCAATGGAAATTAAATCATATCTTGAAATCCTTGGATTAAGTAGGAAAGATCTGGACATATTATGAATCAGTGGATTTTTGTCCCGAAGTTGGTGTTACCCAAAGTTATTTCCGTAACCGACGGCGGTTGCCCTGAAATCTTCAGCAAGCTAGGAAATACCCTTAGTGGAACCAAAATATTTGTTGAACCAAATATTTCTAAAGAGGAAGTTTAGACCTTCAAGGAGCTGCTAAGGAATTTTTGAGATTAGTTAAGATTACGCGATTAGAACACCGATCAGGGGATTTTATCAGGTAAATCCATAAAGTAAAGGATAGGATGATGTCATCAATGACATCATCAACTTGTTGAAGAAGTTGTAGAAGTTCAAGATAATTACCATTATGCCATCCCTAAATCCTATAAATAGACCCCTTGGTTCACTTCAAAAACTCACCAATTCACTTGAGGATTTCGAAATATAGAGAGAAGGTAGAGAGAAGGAGGAGCCAGAGAAAGTTGTAGCGAAGTGCTGGGTAAACTCTTCGGTTCCTAGTCTTAAATTCTAGTGTTTCTTTCGGTAGTTATAGTAGGAATGCTAGTTTGGTCTTTAATCTTCCAAGTTAGTTTAGATATCATGTTTTAGGATTAAATATGATATTTATTTTGAAAATATGTGGGAGGAAGGGATATGGCAAAATTTTGGAAGATTAGAGTCAAAGTAACGAAGTTCTGGCGAAATTCCGCCGATTAGTGGGGTCAAGGGTAAAATGGTCATTTTTGACTAAAATGACTGTTATGATGATTGATTAGTAACAAATATGCTATTGTCCTTATAGGATACCTGTGATTACGTTCTGACCAACAGTTGTACCGTATATCGTCAACGAAGGTACGTTCGCGTACTAGTAACACTAACTCTAATGTTTATTGTATGCGTACATGTATTGTGAGTATTGTATGCGTATATGTGGTTGATGATTTGTGGATATGTTATGGGTGTTGTTATGTGCTTTTGGATACATGCACTCCGTGTGGTACATCCACATTCACTCCGTGTGGTACATTTATATGCACTCCGTGTGGTACATCTACATTCACTCCGTGTGGTACAATCTGTTATGTGTGTTGGAAATTATGCCCTAGGGGCAAGTCATTGTACTTTAAACGTTAATGTTATTTAAAGTATTCTCCTTTAGTTATCATTTCATTTGCATGTTTATAGTGATAATTGTATCCCTGGATATATATAATAGATTATCCTAAATGTCCCTGGTCGGTCATCTCCGCAGGAGCGAAGATGAAATAAGACCAGTGTGACTTTGATGAGTATGGGGATACGAGTCAAAGTCATGGGCACTTGTAAGAGTACAAGGTGCTGGACCGACCCACTATGAGAAAGCTGCATGGATTTAGTCATAAGTTTATCTCATGTATAACCGCGTCACGACGCCCTATGACCTGAGATCATTATGGATTCCTACATGATGAGTCGCTGGTCTTTGACCTAGTCAAAAGTCACCTTTGACCGGGTGATGATAAAGGCTTGGATCGGGATCAGTGGTTTTCATGCAGAGGAATGTGAATGGTCAAGATGAAATTTGTCCTTCACATTTGTAGAGAGATAATACTGGGCCCCTCAATGAGTGAGTCTAAGAAATGTATGGTCATACTACGATGGAAAGGAGTTTCCATTTCAATTGTTAGACTACTCAAGAATCGAGAAAGTAATGGTCAAGAACAGGAAGTTGACTTTCTCCATGCCTCATCCTTGACCAAATTATCGCGTGACAAAAGGGACGTGACATGGTTGTACGATAGGTTGTATCGTATCAACGATCCCCATATGAATTGGGTAGTCGCAATGTCTTGCTAGAGGCCGCTTGCGACTTGTGGGCTGGTACAGAGATTGGCCCTTGCCAATCTCATGTGGGCCTGCAGGGTCGCACACAAGAATAGCCCAACACGAGCAAAAGTGTCCAGATTCATTGAATCTTAAATGTGTTTAAGATTTAATGAATACTTATTTAATCTAGGATGTGTGTGTGTGTATATATATATATTAAATTCGAAAATAATAATGATATTATTTATTGATAATAATATTATTATATATAGTATTTAATTTATTTGATAAATTAAATAACTATAATAAATTGAGATATTGTATCTCAGATTTAATTTGAACTATTCGGATTAAATAAATAGATTTGATTAGATCTATCAGATAGATTTAATTAATATATTTTTTAATCCAGATTCAAAATTTGTTTTGAATATAATACGTCTGCTAGGTTTAGAAAACCTACGGGACTTTTAGTCGAGCGTATTAGAAAAACACAAAACCCTAGAGAGAAAAAGAGAGAGACGCAAGAATACTGAGGCGCTAGCACGCTGCCGTCAGTGTTGAAGGCCGTTCGTGTGGATACCGGTAGAGGGAGAGGACACGCGTAGTCTGCTCTGTCTGATCGAACAAGAAGGCGTTAGCCCACGTGATCAAGAAGCACGAGAAGGTAGCCCACCAGTTCAAATTGTTCGGCAAATGTATGATTCGGAAATCCTAAATCCAGATTTAAACGCTATTGGGCGATCCGCCTGAGGGATTCGTAAGAGTTTTATTCCGCTGCGTTGTACGGATCCCAACAATGTGCTCATATACTTTTATGTTATGATTAACTGTAATCCATATGCTGTATATGTAAATATGAGGTTAACCGTTACCTGAGGTCCGGTGCATTGGACCTCAGCTCTTAACATAGCGTCAGGGTCAGGAGGACCGAGGACCGAGGAGAGAGGAAAACAGCAAGCTTAGAGATCCGGTTGAAGACTATCTTTTGTCGTCACGGCGTGGGAATCGCCAGGGAGACACTTTTGTCGTTATTTATTTACAGAAACTCTTGGATCAATGTACCGCCAGTTGGCATTTTGAATATAAATATCAGTTACTCTCTTGCTCCGATGAAAAAAATTTTATACTGCTTTTGAAAATGAGATGTTACAAGGACTCTGTCCTGGACATGCACTGTGACTAGGGAACCGTATCTAGATCACTAAATACAGCTTTACATGAGTTATAGTCATGACAATACCGTTATGTTTTCCTAGCGCTGAGGACACGACCGTACATCGTGGCACGGATGTTGCAAACCGGGATAACTTTACATGTTAGTGTAGTTGTTATCAAATGATCATATGACGTACTGGATTGATCAATGCTGTAATATTAGAGATATCTGTTGTACATATGTTGTTGATATAAGCATGAGGTTAACCGTTACCTGAGGTCCAATGTGCATTGGACCTCAGTCTTAAATGATAGTACAGGTAAGGACCAGGAATAGAGAAGGCACCGGTAGATGGAGTCTTAAAAAGGAGCCAAGGGGCAAAGTCGTAATAGTGCACCGAGGGTCGAGACAAGAGCCATAAGAGCGTCTCAAACTCTGATGTAGCATCTCAAACTCTGTTAGTACTTTTATTTCAGATACTCATTGTCCATTTGTTAGTACATTGCTCTCCGTTTCCGCAGTACTCTAATGTAGCATCTCAAACTCTGTTGAATTTTCTAAAACCAAGTGTCAACCGGCACCATTTAAGGTATGGAATTTGGGATATTACATTACCCGAGGAGCGTCTGGCACAAATAACAATTGAGGTGCCCAAAATTGCCAATCAACAATTAAAAAGTGAAAAAAAAAAACATAATTTAGTGCAGATTCGCCAGCGAACTATTATCTTGTCACTGTCTTGGTATCTCCGTCTTCCATTGACTGTCACAGTGTCGGCGACGTCGGCGTCTCCAAGGCTTTTATTGTTGCTGGGTGTTCCACTCACCCTCTTGAACTTATTCAGCAGTCCACAGCTTTCGACCGGCATACACCTTGCATCCTGGTTCCATCCCTCTAATGCCACAAGCAGCAACTGCCGCTACCACAACGCTTGCTCCAATGGGTCTCATCTCTGTTGGTGTTTACCTTATCCAACAAGAAAGCTTAACCGCTCTTTTCTCCAGCGTTTCCGCCATCGTCCTACGCAAGTGCCTCATATTTTAACTTAATTGTGATAGTTGTTTTTTTAATAGTTATTTGGTGTTTTTTTTTTTTCACTTTTTAATTGTTGATTGACAATTTTGATCCCCTCAATTGTTATTTGTGCCAGACGTTCCTCAGGTAATAGTTGGTTGGCAAATCTACGCCTTAACCCATAAATTTTTTATTCTGTATCTTAACTTCTTAATGTTATTATTTATATTTTTTTATGTCATTTAATTTTTATTCATTTAATAATATCGTTATCTTTTAAAATATGTATTTATTGAAGCTATAAGTTATAATATATTCATTTTATTTTATTATTAATTATTGTATTTGTACTACTAACTATTGAATTTATGAATTGAAATATAAATTTAATTAATAGATAATCATTAATTCATTTTGAGGGTTAAAATGTGCATTTCTCTTTTCTTTCCCAACTTTCACCCCTCTATTTTTGTCATATCCAACAACTCATCTTCTCTCACTCCTCAAAATCTTCCCTTCCCTTCATTTCTTTCCCTTAATTTCAGTTTCCTCCTCAAATCTTTCGCATACTCTTAGTGTGATTTTCCCTTATTTAAATTTATAAAAATTGATTTAAAATAGTTGATTATGAGATGCTCCTTTGAATATGTTAATTATGGTTAAACTAAGTTTTAGTTTAACAATAGATTTTAGCGTTAAGAGGGATGTTTGAAATTTTTTAATAAAACCAAAATTTTTCCATACATAATTGATTATATGAATTTAAACTAGATAGGCTCTAATTATAAGAGTTACAGGAATGATTTTAATTTCTTAGAAAATACCTGAACACTCTTATACATGCCAAAATCTATTATAAACCCAAAATCATAGTTGCAGTAGTTTTCGCATTCTTGCATTGATGTGAGATTTTTTTTTATTGAAATTTTGATCATTTTTATAAATTTAGTTTTATTTATTTTTTTTGACAAGAATCACCTTTTTCCAGTTTTTGATAATAAAAAAACTTTTTGGAAAAACAAATTCGAACAATTTTGTTTTAATTCAAACAATCTACTCAAACCATTGAATCTTTTCTTCTTTGGGACTGAAAAAGTGTGGCTATTATTATTATAGCGATAAGGTGAATGGAAAGATCAAGATATTGCAGACAAGCTATATTATAATTAAATAAAAAAATAAATAATGCTATTTTTCTATATTTTTTGCCGGAAATAGTTTTTATCAAAAATAAACTAAAGTTCAACAAAAAGATAACAAATAAAACTCAACAAACAAAAGGCCAAACCTCCCCAAATAACACAGGCTAAAACTAAAGAATACCACTGTTACAAAATCTAATCCTAAGCCGAAGGCGAAAGGCCAAAAGAACACCAGTAACCAAGCTTCATGCTCAAAACGGGAAAGAGTGATTTACATTGGGGATTGAGTAGAGTAAGCTTCTAAGGAAAAATAACAATAAGTCCCAATTAAAAAAAAATAGTATCAGAATAGGTCTACAACTTGTGAATGGTAGCTCATCCACTTGTTAATAATTACTTTTTCGCTTGTCATTAACAAATTATATGACATTTTTGATATTATTATCTTTAATTGGGATATTAGTATCATTTTTCCTACTTCTAAAGCCTAAATGCACTCCTTTGAAAAAAAAAAAAAGCCTAAATGCACTATAATAACTGAATTTAAAAGAGGTCAAAGAAATAATGTGTTCCAGCTAATTATAGTCAATTTTTCCTATTTTCAGATTTCAAAAAATACGCAATATCTACACAGATCAAGAAATGTGGACAATCTTTTGAAAGTCCTGGCCAACATGGTTGAAGTGGCCTTTCCTAAAAAGGGGAAATTGCACTCACGGACCAGAAATAATAGCAAAATAGAAAATCTTATAGTAGATTTCGCAATTAAAAAGCTGATTTAGGATTGCAGTGATACAAATTCTGAATGTTTTGAGGAAAAAAAAAATACAAATTGTGAATGTGAAATTACTTTTTTGCTCCCATTAATTAAAAACAAAAAAGAGAAGTAGTGATATATAATTAAGTGCATGTACTTGTCAATAGCTACTCTATGACTTGTTAAAATAGGGATCGGCTCCCATCCTCTTCCCTTCCCATCATTTTCTTCATCTCAGTTGTTGGATTGAAATCTAAACAGTTTAGATTTAATCTCTTATAAAAATATTATTTTTAAATATTTTTTAATAATTTAATATTTTAATAAAAGATTAAATCTAAACCGTTCAGATTTCAATCTAATGATTGAGATGAAGAAAATGATAGAAGCCAAATTTGTCAAAATAGGCACATTTATTTGTCAATCATAAATCACATTTATAATCTAAATGTTATCCCAAAAATTTTAAGTTTATAAAAGTGCCAAAGAAGGATAATTGGATGTCATATATTAGGGAAAATCTCACTGAGGTCCCAAGGTACGGAAATAATAACAAAAAAGTCTCATATCAAACTCCCCTCACAAAAAAGTTTCGTTGTTAAAATGGCTTTATTAGTTGTTAAAATGTCTCTATGAAAATCATGCTGTGAAAATAGCTTTTTATGTTATCAAAATGTCTTTTCATGTTGTCAAATATTCTCCGAGTTTTTCCTCAAGCGTGTAGAATTTTAGAAACCTAAAAACTCGAAGAATTTTTGACAACATACAAAATCATTTTGACAATATCAAAATCTATTTTCACAACGAGATTTTCATAGGGACATTTTAATAACTAATAAAGTCATTTTGACAATATGAAAAACTATTTTGATAACAAGACTTTTTGTGAGGGGAATTCAGTAACTTATTTACAACTAATCATAAAAAAAATCTCTAGGGGTTTTTTTGTAAGGAGAATTTGGTGTGAGAATATTTTGTGATTATTTCCGTAACTTGGTACTTCATTGTGATTTTCCCCATATACTATAACTTCACTTTGTGGAAGCGACAAACCAAAACTTCAATGGCAGACATGGAGTCACACACAACCATTCATAATTGAATGCGTAGGACACTCCTTGCTGGAAAGCAAACCACCAAAGGACACGTGATTTAATTGGGAAGAGCATTATTAGCCTAGCCTCCTCTGACATTAGTACAAATCACACAGTCCCACAGTGACTCATCGTAATTATTGGTTCCCACCATAATAAATTAAAAAGTAAGAAACTTGAAGGCTTTATTCAGTCTTTGCTCCTTCTTCCATCGCCTTGTTAGCTTCATTTCCGTTTGTTCTCTGGTATGTTTTCTAACCCTTTTTTAATTTCTTGCTACTTGATTTCATATGTTGGTGAATTTAGGATATTCAAGTTCATAGATTTCCATTGCAAAATTATTCATCAATCTGGGTTTTGCTTACAGGCTTCACATTGCTACCTCAGAGAGAGTTCAGATATTGAATTCATCAATTGCTCCGGCGTTGCTTAGTCTCTCTGTCATCTTTATCATATATACCAAGGTTTGTACTTTTCTTAATTTTCCCCCATTTAATTATATTTATCTCGTATATTTTATCTACTCATTTTTTCTCCAATCTTTTCTCTCTCTAATTCATAATCTTCTTAAATAAACCTCAAAAACTTATATTTCTTATACATTTATCCAGTTTTAACTATCATTTTAATTTAAGAGATATAGTTAGTTGTTGGTTACCATATATAATACTACCTCCTAATTATAAGAACACTTTTACACTGTAAAAGTGTGTTTGAGATAGTATCTGATAGAAAAATAAGTACATCAGATTGGAAAAAAAGCCCATCAAGAGGGAAAAGTTGATAATTGAGTGTTTGAGATGGTATCACTTTTGATGGGCTTCAGACTTTCAAGTCACTTTTTTTTTGAAGTCACATCTTCTTGCTTCAGACCTTGAAGGTATTTCTGTCACTGCTATCTCAAACATAAATCACATTAGAAAAAGTATCAGAAACAAAAGGCACTTCTACCACTGCTCCCCATACACGCCAGAGGAAGTAAGTTTGTTGTGAACTGTAAACTGAATCACGACAATTCAGTTTATCTGATCTTGGGGTTGCAATTCAGTTTATCTGATCGTGGGGTTGAAGACAAGCAATCTACATCACAATAAGTCATCGATGTGAACCTAACAAAAATTATTCAAATAATTTGAAAATCTAATAGAATTATAAAATTACAAGGAGTTGTGAACAGTGATTGATATAAAATGCTTTGGACTTGGGTTTTCTTGTAAATATTTATTAATTACAATTTTCATATTTTAAATTTAAGACATTAAATTAGTATCTTTTTTTACCTGATTTAAATTAGTATTACTTGTTGGTTTATATTTTGTAATTGATGCTATATATATCATGTTATAGCAGCGCACAATTTCACTTTTAACTCAGTACGTAATTGTTTCAAACCAAGGTTTAAAGAATGAAAATAAACATTTTTTAAAGTGTGTCCAACACTAAATGTTTTTTTAAGTGGTAAAAATAACTAAAATTTTAAAATAAATGCAAAAATACACAATAATCATTTGCTGACCATTTGTTTAAATTTTTAAAGAGTCAAGGTAAAAAAAATACATATGAGATTTTTCTAAAAGTGTGTGCTATACAAATGCTCTTTTAAAGAAACAAAAGTAACTATAAATTTTTAAAAAATGTGTGAAAATATATATGAACCGTTTGTTTAAATTTGTTTTTTGAAAATGGTGACATGAAAAATGATGTGATTTGCATAAACATTCTTATTATAAGCAGCGATAAACAAGCACTAGGCAGCCTCGCTTGAAAGGCAACAATGTTTGTTTGTTCTTGTTATGTTTTGTTGTTTGTTCTTTCAGTCTGTTGTTGTTTTCTCAAATTTGTACCACCATTACTTCTTTGAAGTTTTATTAATAGAGTTCTCTGTTGACAAAAAACAAGAAAAAGAAAAAAGGAAAGGCAATAGTTGGAAACCAATTTACATTTAAAGCTGATTTTTGTTCTTGTTTGAAAAAGTGATTGGAATATTTAAAAAATAACTTTAATACGAGATAAACATGTAAGATGTTATGAAACTAAGTAAAATACAAGGGAGATTAAGATGAAGGAGATGAAGAAATGCAAGAGAGAAATAGAGAGAGTGATTCTTCTTTCTATTGTTGTCACTCAACTTTTGATACATGCCTACTATATATAGGCAATCAACCTTCAACTTCCATTACAAGAGTAACATACAAGAGTAAATCTACATAATGGTATATTATGGAATATTGTAAGTTATATAAAACTCCCACTAAGCATTCATGTCATAAGTTATATGGCTTCAAGTGTAGAATTCCAAAAGACTCTTCTTGGAAGGTTATGGACATTCACACCAATATTGAGATATTTATAACACTCCCCCTTGAATGTCCATTATGAATGTGCCTCATTAAAAACTTTAACTAGGAAAAACCCGGTGAGATAAAAACCTAGCCAAAGAAAATAGTACAACATCCATTGATACAACGTCAGTATTTGCCTCATTAAAAACCTTTCTAGGAAAACCCGGTGGGATAAAACCTAGATAAGGGAAAAAGAGTACGGCGTGTATCGACTCCCCCTCTTGACAACATCAGTTGAGATCTTTAAGTCTCCGAAGACCAATACCATGGACAAGTCTTTCAAAGATTGCTCACGGAAGTGACTTGGTGAATAAATCGCTAGATTTTTACTTGAAGCGATTTGTTGGATATCTATTTCACCATCCTTTTGAAGATCACGAGTGAAGAAGAATTTTGGTGAAATATGCTTTGTTCTATCGCCCTTGATATAGCCTTCCTTAAGTTGGGCAATACATGCGGCATTATCCTCATATAGAAGCTGTTGGAACCATTTTATCTAAAGATAAATGACAAGTTGTTCGTATATGATTTACTACGACCTCAACCACACACATTCTCGACTTGCTTCATGCATTGCTAGAATTTCGCATGGTTAGATGATGTGGTGATATAGTCTGTTTCATGGATCGCCATGAAATAGCTGCACCTTCACACGTAAACAGATAGCTTGTTTGTGATTTACCATCGTGTGGATCAGACAAAAATCCAGCATCTGCATAACCAATCAATTCATGTTTTGATACATTTGAGTAGTATAACCCCATGTCCATAGTGCCTCTGAGGTAACGAAAAATGTGTTTTACTCCATTCCAATGCCTTCGTGTTGGTGTAGAACTATATCTTGCTAATAAATTAACAGCAAATGATATATCAGGACGTGTATGATTTGGACCAAGTAGTTCTTCTTCACCTTCTTTGCTAATTATTCGAGGTCGGAATGGATCTTTATCAACCTGCAAAGATCTTACAATCATTGGGGTACATAATGGATGTGACTTATCCATATAAAATCGCTCTAGGATCTTCTTTGTATAAGCTTCTTGATATACAAAAATCCCATTCTTTAGGTACTCGATCTGTAGTCCAAGACAAAATTTCGTTACGCCCAAGTCTTTCATTTCAAATTCTTTCTTCAAAGAATTAATTGCCTTTGAAGCTCTTGGGAGTTCCAATGATGTTGATATCATCAACATAAACAACAATTATAGCGAATTCATTTCTAGATCTTTTCATAAAAATGCATGGGCATATTGGGTCATTTTGTACCCTTCTTTCAACAAATATTCCTTGAGACAATTATACCACATGCGCCCTGATTGCTTCAAGCCATACAAAGACTTATTTAATGCATTAATAGCATCTTTCCATAGGGGCCAATCCTTTCGTTGTTGGCACTCGCTAATGGATTTTGGCTCATGATCCTCATTATCATTCATTACATCATATGCTATATGATAAGCAAAGATGTCATCAACGTTGACTTCATTTCGGTCCCATCGGATACCATTCATAAAATAATTTATTGAGATCTCATTATTTTCACATATTTCAGTACACAGGTCTCTTACGGGACTATAACATTCTCTTCTGGAGACATCTCTACTGGAGATAATAACTCTTCAGGAGCTACCAACTTTTCTTGATTATCCTCGACTTGACCATCTATATTTTTAGCTCCTTTTCTCATTCGAGGATTTTTATCTTTGGAACCGATGGGCCTGCCACGCTTGGGCGTGCTTTAGATTCATTTATAATAGGTTGTCCTTCGGGGACATCAATTCGAATAGGAGCATTAGCAGTGGAACATGTGACTTTGTCACTTTCTTTGGGTCAGTAAATGCTTCTGGCATTCGATTAGCTAAATTCTGCAAATGAATTATCTTTTGAACTTCCAGTTCACATTGTTTTGTACGAGGATCATAATGAGCCAATGATAATTCATTCCAGCTAATCTCTTTACCCAACTGCTTATTTTCTCCCCAATGTTGGGAAAACCGATTCATCAAAATGACATCTGCAAATCTTGCGGTAAATAAATCTCCGTAGATGGTTCTAAATATTTAATGATTGAAGGAGATTCATACCCAACATATATTCCCATCCTTCTTTGAGGACCCATTTTGGTGCGTTGTGGTGGTGCTATTGGCACATATATTGCACACCCAAAAATTCGTATATGGGAAATATTAGGTTCTTGACCAAAAACCATTTGTATGGGAGAAACTTTTAGGGAACTTGTTGGCCTGATGCGAATTAACATTCTGCATGCAAAATGGCATAGCCCCAAGCGAAATTGGGAGATTAGATCTCATAAGTAAAGGTCTTGCAATAAGTTGCAATCGTTTAACTAATGATTACGCAAGTCCATTTTGCGTGTGAACATGAGCTACGGGATGTTGAACATCAATTCCAAGGGACATACAATATTCATTAAAAGCTTGTGAAGTAAATTCACCAAACATTATCAAGACGTATTTTCTTGATAGGATAATCGGGGTAATGTGCTCTTAATCTAATCAATTGAGCAAGTAATCTCGCAAACGCCAAAGTTGCGAGAAGATAATAAGCAAACATGCGACCATTTAGTTGATGCATCAATTAGAACCATATAGTACCTAAATGGTCCGCATGGTGGGTGTATTGGCCCACAAATATCTCCTTGTATCCGTTCTAGAAATGTGAGAGATTCACTTTCTATTTTGCTTGGTGAGGGCCGAATTATTAACTTTCCTTGGAACATGCATCACATGAGAAATCATGGGATTGTGGTATTTGTTTACACTTCGGGGTATGTCCACATGAATTCTCAATTATTTTTCGCATCATGATTGACCGGGATGGCCTAACCGGTCATGCCAAACATTAAATTCATTAGTAAACTTCGGTTTACTTTGGCAAATTGCTGGTTTGTATTGGTAAACTTCTGATTTGTATTAGTAAACTTTTGGTTTACAATAGCATGTGTTTCAATTGTGCTTATAAATGTATAATACAAACCAGAAGAGAAAGCAGGAAACTTTCTAACATGCATTTTCTACCGAAACAATATTTGTGATGGCAAGACATTCTGATCATTTTTAATTGTTGTTTCTATATGATATCCATTTCTGCGAATATCTTTGAAACTCAATAAGTTTCTCTTAGATTTTGTAGAATAAAATGCATTATCAATACATAATTTTGTTCCTTCAGGTAACAAAATATTAGCTCTTCGGAGCCTTCAATCAAATTTATATTACCAGATATAGTCTGAACATTGGTTTCTTGCATTACCAAGGAAGAAAAATATTTATCATTTTTTAGGATAGTGTGGGTTGTTGCGCTATCAACGAGACACAAATCTTCAGGATTGATGCTAGTAAGATTCATTCTTCATTAAAGATACATGAAAATAAATAAATACATAATTAAAAGAAATACATATGATAGAAGAAAGTTTAAACATACTAAAACCAAACAGTTCCAAATAGGAAAAGATAATTTATACTAAGTAATCAAGAACATCCAAATGAGTATAATCAACATCTTCAAACTCAGAATTTTCAGCCTTATCAATATTCAAATCAACATCCTTAAACTTGGAATTCTCAACATGATTTACTTCAATCTTTGACCCTTTACCATTATTTTTAGTGATTCTTGGTAAAGTTCAACCAAGTGTCTTGGCGTACGGCAGTGTACGAGACCAATGACCTTTGCCACCACAACGATAACATGCATTTTCGAATGCTTGTTATTCCCACTAGTTTCCGCTTTGGGGTTCTTTTCAATCTTCCCCCCTTTAAGGCGATAATTTGATCCACCACGATTTGGACCACGACCACGGCCACGGCCACGACCACGGTTGTAGCCACCTTTACGTCCACGTCCTCGGCCACTAAAGTATTCATTACTTACTATATTCACTTCTGGGAATGGAGTTGAGCCTGTTGGACGGGATTCATGATTTTTCAATAAAAGCTCATTGTTTTGTTCAGCCACAAGGAGACAAGAAATTAATTCAGCATATTTCTTGAAACCTTTTTCACGATATTCTGCTGCTGCAGGAGCAAATTGGATGCATGAAATGTGGAGAATGTTTTCTCTAACATATCTTCATCAATAATCTTCTCTCCACATAATTTTAATTGAGAAGTAATTCTGAACATGGTTGAGTTATACTCGCTCACGCTTTAAAATCTTGTAAACGCAGATGCATCCAGTCATAACGAGCTTTTGGGAGGATGACCATCTTTTGGTGATCATACCTTTCTTTTATATTGTTCCAAAGAACCAGTGGGTCTTTCACTGTCAAATATTCAATCTTTAAACTTTCATGTAAATGGTGGCGAAGGAAAATCATGGATTTGGCTTTATCTTGATTAGATGCTTGATTTCCTACTTTAATTGTGTCTTCTAGACCATTGGCATTCAGATGGATTTCTGCATCCAGCATCCAAGATAAATAATTCTTTCCGGTAATATCAAGAGCCTCAAATTCAAGTTTTGCCAGGTTTGTTCTTGTTGTGTTTGTCATGGTTCAGACTAATTTAAAAAAAAAAAAACAAGAATTATTAACATAGAAATACGAATGACAATAGTATAAAATTTAGAAAGGCAATAAGTAAAAGAATTAAAACTTTATGGCTTCGAGCCACATAGTTCTCATAACGAGAAATTAAATTTATATGGCTTCTGGCCATAAAATTTAAAAAAAAAAATTAAAATGATATGACTTCTGGTCATAAAATTAAGAAATTAAAATGATATGACTTCTGGTCATATAATTTTAAAATAGAAAACAGAGGTGTATGGCTTCTGGCCATAATAATATTAATCTTTGGCTTCTGGTCATATCATTTTAAAATAGAAAACAGGTGTATGGCTTCTGGCCATAATAATATTAATCTTTGGCTTCTGGCCATAATAATAACATAACATTAAAAATAAAAGCTTAAAAGTAAATGTTATGTTATGAACATAAAAGTAAATGTTATGTTAGCAACATAAAAGTAAATGTTATGTTAGCAACATAAAAATAAATGTTATGTTAGCAACATAAAAGTAAATTGTTATATTATGTTAAAGTTAGTAACATATATTGTGCAAAATTAAAGCATTATGCAATAGTAAAACAATCGTAAATTATTATGTAATTACTGTGCATGAATAAAATTGATGGATGAATAATAGTAAAAGTACTATATAAAATAGTAAATAATCTCCAATCTTAACCATGGAACCCGATGTATAAAAACAATCGGTAAAAGAGTATTTTGAATTCCATATAGTGGTTTAGATTATCCCAGATGTATAAATAAACATATAATAAAATCATTAAAGAAAGTAGATGAAATCGTTAAAGAAATTATACCCTCGTTATAGCTTTCGTGCTGATAACGTGTTATGAAACTAAGTAAAATACAAGGGAGATTAAGATGAAGGAGATGAAGAAATGCAAGAGAGAAATAGAGAGAGTGATTCTTCTTTCTATTGTTGTCACTCAACTTTTGATACATGCCTACTATATATAGGCAATCAACCTTCAACTTCCATTACAAGAGTAACATACAAGAGTAAATCTACATAATGGTATATTATGGAATATTGTAAGTTATATAAAACTCCCACTAAGCATTCATGTCATAAGTTATATGGCTTCAAGTGTAGAATTCCAAAAGACTCTTCTTGGAAGGTTATGGACATTCACACCAATATTGAGATATTTATAACAATGAATTTTTTTAAAATTAATTAAATAAGCATTTTTAAGAAACTCTAACAATCCCAAATAAACACAAAATACTAAAGATGAGAGATAGAGTATTGCAGAGTCAATGTAAAACAAAATTTTTTTCAATTTTGAATTCATAAAAATGATGTTTGCTTTCTAACTTTGGATGCTGAATGGAAAAATGACAACCACTACTGGTCAAAGCCTGAAACATCTTTTCTAAGTACTGTCACTCCCAACTTGCAAGTTCCAACTTTGTGGATTACTCAATCCCTCTCAACATTTGCTCACTGCAAATCTCTTTTTTTTTTTTTTTTTTGATATAAAGGAGGCCCGAGGCCTAAATTAGATTACATAATCAAAATAAAGGGGAAATTAATCTCAAACACTCTTGATCCACCCAAGCCCTAAGATGCATGGGGCAACTGCAAATCTGTTCTTGTCACTCTGGAAAATCTATACGCCAACACTGAAACTGCAAGCTTATCACAGGTATAAAGCAATTTCCCACTTGGCTTTATTCTTTGAGATGTTGATATTTCTTTTTCTGTTTTTTTCTTACCATTGTTCTATTTTAGATTTTGTGTACATGAAAATAATATTTCCAAAAAAACTAAAAAGTAAAAAAAGAAATCTAAACTATCCAAAAGTGCTCATCAAATATTATGAGCAATAAAAACTGAATCCATAAAAACAAGGGAGAATTTGGTCTAAAGACCACTAACAGTTGGAATGTTAGGCAAAGGTAACTTCAGCTATGTGGTCCAACACACATGATTAAGTGATATCATCAAAGAAATAATGCGTTCCAGCTAATTATAGTGCAGGTGGAAATTACCTTATTGGCCCCACAGATTAAAAAGGGAAAAGAGAAATAGTAATATATGATTAAGTGCAGATACTTGTCAATTGTCACTCTATGACTTGTTAAAATAGGCACATCCACTTGTCAATCATAAATTCTGAATGCAACAAACTTCAATTATTTATTTTTACAAGTTTATGTGCTTATAATGACAAGTTATACATCGACAAGTGTATGTGTCTATTTTGAGAAATTTATGTGCTTAATTTGATAAGTTATATATTAGCAAGTGTATATGATTATTTTGACAAGTGTATATATATATTTTGTACCTATTTTAACAAGTTATATATTGACAAGTGTAAGTGCCTATATTAACTAAAACAATTCTTATTGACCAGTGTATATACTTATTTTTACAAGTCATAGAGTAACCATTGCATAATCATAACATTGTTGTCAAACTCATGAGTTAACTCTTCGAAATTTACTGTTTTTACATTTCTAGCTTACCAAAACGAGTCGAGTCACTGGTAAACTCGTGACCATTGTAAACTTGGTTAAACTCACGATTTTATATATCGAGTTTACCGTTTTTACGTTTCTAGCTTACAAAACCGTGTTAACTCACTTTTAAACTCTTATTAACTTTTTTGATTTTATTATGTTCATGGCTTTATATATGAGTTTTATAGAAATTTATTTGTTAAATATGGTAAATTTTGAATGTTTATGGATTTAATTTTAATTATTTAGATTTAAAATATATTTAAATCAAATTGTAGTTATTTTTTTATATCTTAATTATTTATCATACACTATTAATACATATTTAATAGTGAAAGTAAACTCTTATGAGTTTACATCATTGTCACGGGTTTGCTTAAACTCGCGAGTTTGACAACTTTAATCATAAGTTGATACTTCTCTTTTCCTATTTTAATTAATGAAGGGAAGAAGGTAATTTCAAATTCATAATTTATATCATAGAGCTTTTTTGATAGGAGAATCCATTATGAGATTTTTTTTACTATTTTTCCTGATTATTACAACTTTGTCCCACCTAACAATACTGCTAATACCAGCCAGCCATTGATCCATCTTTTATGACTTTGCTTTTTTCCTTTGTTTGTTGTCGTTGGACTGTTCTTGTGATAATTTTGATGCCCTCCACATTCATGATGCCTGCGACTTGCGAGTACGGTCTGGCCCCTTAAACATATACTTGTTCCTCTTTCCCATATTCTTCTCTAGATTACCGGTGACTTTCAACATGTTTTATTATTTTATTACAATAAAACCGACTTAACCTCTTATTAACTCTCTATCTTAAAAATTTAATTTCATCCCTATTTACAGGGACGGATACACATTGGGGGTTAGGGGTGGCCCCCGCCCACTAAAATTATAGAAAAGAACCCACATTTTTAAAAAATCTCATTTTAAACTTATAAAAGTTTCAACATTTTCACTTTAGTCCCCTCTAATAGTTTCATAAAGGTACTAAAGTGAAAATATTTAAATTTTTATAAGGTTGATATGTAATTTTCTAAAAATGTGGGTTCATTTCTATACTTTTATATAAGAAATTTAATAAAGTGATTTATAAATATGATAAAAAAGATATTTTCTCTCTGTCTTATAAATAGAATCAGAAAAATACAAATAACATTTAGTATTTGTTTAAAAGTTGAATGCACTTTTTCTACTTTTACCCCCACTTAATTATGAGTGTCCGGTTTCTCTCCATATCTCATTTCTGCCCATCCCTCATTATTTGCAAATCGTGGTCGTCGAAATCTTGATCCAAAGGCCCATAACATTTTTTAACAAAACCGCATGCGGTAACAATTACTGCATGCGGTTTTTTTAAAAATTATTCTGGGCCTTTGGATCAATATTTCGACGGTCAGTATAAGACTGTGAGAGATAATGAGAAAAATGATCATAAGAGAATCCTCTTCCCTTAATTATATGTATTTCTTGTATCTTTTATCAGCCTATTTTCTTTCTTTTCTTTTCTCTCTCATTCTCTTTCTCACTCATTATCTTTATAAAAAAGGTATACCTCAAAAAGTTATATTTCTTATACATTTATTCCTTTTTAACTAATATTAACTGAATCTTAGAGATTTAGTTAGTTGTTAGTTATATATAATACTCCCTCTAGTCCTAATTATAGGAATTATTTAACCGATTTTGGGGGAATTAAGGAGGGGAGTTAAATTAGTTAATTTAACTCATTTTCTTAAAATGCCCTTATATAAATTTAAAATGATATAAGAAAAAGTGAATTACGACCTTGCTACATATATATCTCTCCGACCAATTTTCCTTTTCACACACTTTCTAATTGAAATAATGGTTTTGTTATATAAATATATATGTGTGTATGTATATGTATACATATAGATCTATCTACACACAGGGGCGGATCCAGAAATTTATGGAGGGGGGCACTATTGGTTGGAGGGTGCGGGGTTCAAGGGCAGCGCCCCCGAAATTTTTTTTTTCACTTGTCATCAAAAGCACACAAAAAAAAAAATACAGGATTCAGAAGGTTTTCACTTGTCATCAGTTGCAAGTTTGATCATCATCAATATAAAAAAGAGCAAGTGTTAGCCATGAAATGCCCATGGCCAAAAATTAGTAACCTATATGCTCCAAGCAATTTTTTGTGCTAGGAATATCCACCTAAAATACTGAGAAAAGACAACAAAATGCTAGGAAAGTATCTTAAAAAAGGAAGCAGATCTTTTCCAGTTGAGGTCACAATGCTAAAATATGTCCGCAAGTATTTTTACAGGGGAAAGAAGAAATGTGTGCAGCAAGACATTGATTATTGTCCGCAAGTATTTTCATGTCATTGAGAATGCCAGCAATCACGGGGAATAGAGTGTAACGTCCTAATTTTTAATTTAGGATTTAGATATAATTATGAAATAAGTATATATGATAAATATGTTTATTATGTAATGGTTAGTTGGAAGGAAAAATCCTTATATTAAATTAATTGGGACTAATATGGTGTGAAACCCACAAATTATCCTCCCAATTTGCACTTATCATTTGGCCCATGATCATTAAACTCATGCATTAATCTTCAACCCATTATTCTCCTTTCAGCTGTGCGCCTTAAGCCCACACCTCATAGTCATGTACCTATATATAATTGTATGTGAAGGACCAAATTCTGCACCTCACCTCCACATGCAACACCAATTAAATAAAAAGCCCATACTCTCTCCGTAAAATAGTCATTCCTATCTATTCATTACCCAACTACAAGCAAAGCCCATATACCATTTTCTTCCCAACTCTCCCTTTGACCTATAAAGCACTTTTTCTCTGCATTACACATGATACTTTTTTTTTAAAAAAAAAAAAAAATCAAGGGGGGGGAGGGCACGTGCCCCCCTTCTCCAATACGTAGCTCCGCCTCTGTCTACACACACATATATTTAGACACACACTCACACCCATATATATATATATATATATATATATATATATAGACAGACACACACCCATATATCTACACATACATATATATGTTTATATGTGTGTGTGTGTTTGTGTGTACACACATATATATATGTATATATCTACACATATATATTGACACACAAACACATATATACATACATATACACACACTTGCTCCTAATGATAAGTATAAATAGGGGTATTATAGAAAAAAATTGACAAAAGTTAAAACTTGCTCTTATAATTAGGACCAAAACCAACTCTAAAATGTGTTCATATAATTAGGACCAGAGGAAGTAGTATATATACAAGCGGGAGGGAGTAATTTTGTTGTCTACTGTAAACTGAATCATGGTGATTCAATTTATTCGATGGTGGGGTTGAAGACAAGCTATCGGCATCTCGGTAAGGCAATGATTTGAACCTAGCAAAAATTATTCAAATAACTTGAAAATCTGATAGAATTATAAAATTCCAAGAAGTTGTGAACAGTTGATTGATATAAAATGCTTTTTACCTGGGTTTTCTTGTAAATATTTATCAATTACAATTTTCATATTTTAAATTTAAGACATTAAATTAGTATTTTGTTTTAACCTGATTTAGATTAGTATTATTTTCAGGACATATTTGTTACTTAACCCAAACAAATATAAACAAATAGTGTGATTGTACAGATACGAAGTTCACTATATGATATATTTTCTAGCTAAATTTTTGTAAAACTCAGGATACTCATGCATTAAATAATTAAATCATGGAGTGGAGTGATTAATTAGTAACATATATATATCATGTTATAGCACTGCAAAATTTCACTTTCAATTATTCAGTACGTAATTGTTTCAAACCAAGGGTTAAAGAATGAAAATAAACATTTACTAAAAGTATGCCTAAAACTAAATGTTTTTTTGGGGGGTTAAAATAAATGCAAAAATACACAATAATTGTTAGTTGATCATCTGTTTAAATTTTTAAATAGTTTAGGTAAAACATACATATGAGATTTTCTAAAATTGCGCTTTACACAAATATTCTTTTTGAGAAACAAAAGTAACTATAAATTTTTAAAATATGTGTCAAAATATATATTTACCATTTTTTTAATTTTTTTAATTTTTTTTTGAAAATGGTGACATGAAAATGATGTCCTCGCTTGAAAGGCAGTAGTGTTTGTTTGTTCCTGTCATGTTTTGTTACTTGTTCTTTCACTCTGTTGTTGTTTTCTCCTATTTGTACCACCGTTACTTCTTTAAAGTTTTATTAATAGAGTTATCTGTTGACCCCAAAAAAAGAAGAAGAAAGGCAATAGTGGGAAATCAATATACACTTAAAGCAGATTTTTGTGTTTATTTGGAATAGCTATTAGAGTATTTAAAAATAAATTTTATACGAAGTAAATATGTGAGATGGATGTAATGTCAATTTACTTAAATAAGTATTTTTAAGAAACTCCAACGATCCCAAATAAACACACAAAATACTAAAGATGAGAGATAGAGTGTTGCAGAGTTAATGTAAAATAGAATTTTGAAATTTCAATTATAAAGTCCGAATGCAACAAACTTCAATGATTTATTTTGATAAGTTTATAGGCCCTATAATGACAAGTTATACATTGACAAGTGTATATACGTATTTTGACAAGTTTATATGTCTATTTTGATAAGTTATATATTAGCAAGTGTATATGCCTATTTTGATAAGTGTATTTACTTATTTTGACAATTTTTTGTGTCTATCAAGACAAGTTATTATTGGCAAGTGTATATGCCTATTTTGACCGATTTATGTGCATATAATACTGACAAGTTTATGTGTCTATTTTATCAAGTGTATGTGCCTATTTTGACAAGTTATATATTAGTTAGTGTATGTGCTTATTTTAACAAATGTATTTGCCTATTTTGACAACTTTATGTGCCAATTTTGATATGTTATACATTGACAAGTGTATGTGCCTATAATCAGTGGCGGAACCAGAAAAAAAATTTAGCCCGGGCCAAAAAATAAACATATTGAACTACTCTCTTTAGTTCTTATTATAAAGCACCAACTAACATGTATATTTGGTCATTTTTATAAGGCATTTGTTTGTTTCCCAATTGCTTTAAATATTTTTTTTCCCATGTATACCCACAATTATAAAGGTAGTGAGTGAAAGTAATAATTAATATAATATTAGAGTTTAGTGTAATTAATAGGGATAATAGTGAAAAATACTTAAATTTTAGGACAAATTTAATGACTTTAATTGTTTTTATTGACTTGTGAAAATTGTTAGTTGGTTTCTTAAATAAGGATTAAAGGGAGTATTTATTAAATAGTATCAAATAACTTTGAAAATACAAATAAATAATAACCGATAATTATAAATCAAAACAATATATAAGAATATAAGATGATACTAACCTTTTCAGTATCTCAAACAAAAATTTTACTTTCCTCTCATGGCCCAATGAGTAATGAAACAAACATTATCCTTGCAGAGAAGATAAAAAATTAGCTGGGGCCAAATTTGTGGCCAAATAAAATATCATATAATAAATACATACATATACTAAAGTATTTTATAAGATCAGTCAGGGCCAGCTGGGGCCAAGGCCCCAGTTGGCCATGAAGACCTTCCGCCACTGCCTATAATAGCAAGTTATACATTAACAAGTATATGTGATTGTTTTGACAAGTCATAGAGTGTCTATTAACAAACTAGTTTATATTAGTTAAAACAGTTCCTGTTGACAAGTAGATGTGCCTATTTTAACAAGTCATATAGTGACGATTAACAAATATTATACCTAATTATATATCACTATTTTCTTTTCTTTTTTAAATTAATAGAAGCAAGAATGTAATTTCATATTTAAAATCTCTACCACAGCACTCCTTAGGGATATTTTTGATAGAGGAATGTCCTACGAAATTTTTTTACTATTTTTTCTGATTCACCGCGATTTCCCTCATAACAGTCCAGCTAATACCAGCCCCACTGGCCCCTTAAACATAAACAACTTGTTCCTCTGTTCCTATATTTTTGTCTAGATTGCCAGTGTCATTCAACATGTGTAATACCCCGAAATTTGAATTAGGGAATTTAAGGGTCAAAGTGCCAAAATGACCAAAGTACCACTGGGGGAGTAAATAACTTAGGAAAATTATGAAAAATCCTAAAAGCGGTAAAATGACCAAGTGAATTAGGAGAATATATTATCCCTAATTATGGTAATTTAATAAATTACGAACTTAGAGAAATTGTATAAGAATGTCCAAAAGGTAATAAAAGACCAAAATACCCTTACAAATTATTGAAAAATGTAAGAGGCATGGAAATACTAGGTTAATGCAAGAGTATGAAGGTAATGAGGCATTGTAATTAAGAAAATTATCAACAAGTGATAATAAAATAATTAAGTAATATTGGGCTAATTACTTAAGTATAAGCAAAGGAAATTAAGAGATAATTGTGTAAAGCTCAAAAATTAGTGGTAATTGGCTTAAAATTAGTAAAAGTATATTTACTAATTAAATGGAAATTTTTGAGAAAAATAGTTGAGTTTAGGTATTTTTAAGCCTAAATGCAAGAATGGACCAATAGGAAAATTTTGTAAAAAATTATGTGAAAATAATTATTTAATTAATTAAATAATTAATAAAAAAATATAATAAATAAAAAACGAAAATAAAGGGCAGAAAAAAAAAATAAATAATGAAAAGGAAAAAGAAAAAAATAATAATAATATATGTACAAAAGAATTTTTCAACTTGCTATTATAATATATTATAATTAATTAAAGTGAAAAAGGGTGAATAGTAATTTAGAAATTAGGAAACGGATCCTATCTAGAGATCTAGGAATGAGATTCCCAAAGTCAAGGTAAAATATTGATCAATGGGATTTTATCTTCCGTTAAACTCTTACGGAAGTTAATTCTGAAGCCGTTTGTGCTTTTTCCTAATAAGACGAAATAGGGAAATTCTGAGAAAAGGCCAGATAGCCAAGAGGACGAAAAGGTTATGTTGTGACATTTGGAAAAGAATTGGGAATTTTCACGAACATATTTGGATTCAGTGAATTTTTCTGAAGAGATGGGTGTTTAGAAAACAAGTTTCGACACGGACGTGTTTGGACACGTTTTCGAGAAAGACTCAACCGGATTTGGAGCCCTATATGGAATCAAAATATAGGTTAACTTGGACATTTCTACTAAGTGAGAATATGTTTTCAAAGTTGTAAATCCAGAATTTTGAGATTTCTCCGAAACTACGCGATTTGCACGCCGATCGAGAAATTCTACCGGCTTTGGCTTCTTGAACAAGTCGCTGATGTCATCCATGACATCATTTTCATGCCACCTAAGGGCTCAAGGACGAAATGGACAAGTGTCCCGGTGAGGATCGCAACATTTGGCGAAGTGCGATCCGGCGGTCGGTATTCGTTCTGGTAAAGTTTGAATTAACTACCGAAATGCCATCCTGGATTTCTATAAATACCCCTCTTCACTTCATAATTCTCCACACCACTTCTCACTAGAAGTAAGCCGAAATTTAGAGAGAGAAGCTCGGGGAAGAAGTCAGGGAATTTTCAATGGCGAAGCTCGGGTAAGTTTTTCACATCGAGCTTTAAGCTTTCGTAGTTCTTTCGGTAGTAAGGGTAGTAATGCTAGAATAGCCTTTAATTTTTCAAGTATGATTGGATATCATATGGGGCAAGGCTAGTCTATGTGGGTAAGCCAAATAGTCGCCGTAAAGTCAGTGAGGCCCCCATGATAGACACTTACCTGGTCATTCTATTCAGTGCTATATGAACCGTGTCTATGGAACCGTACTTAGATGCACCGTGTCTATGGAACTGTACTTAGATGCATCGTGTCTATGGAACCGAACTTAGATGCACCATGTCTATGGAACCGTACTTAGACACACTTGTGATTAAGGTATCGTACTTAGATCACTATTACGCTTTTATGTTGTTATTTAATGATCATGTACCGCTTGATCAATGTTGTAAAGTTTGCAATACCGTTGGACATATACTGTTTATAAGCATGAGGTTATCGTTACCTGAGATCCAATGCGTTAAAATTGGATCTCAGCTATAGCTTCAGGGTTCGGAGGACCGGAGGGCCGAGAAGAGAAGCAAGCAGTCCGAGTAGAAGTTCCGGCTGAAGACTTCCTTCCGTTGTTCTGGCGAGAGCTTTCATTTCGTTGTTCCGGCAGGAGTCTTCCTTTTGATGTTGTCTTTTACTTCTGAAAACTCTCGGTTATTGAACCGCCTTTGTAGACAGCCAGATACATTACTGTTGGCTTTTTGAATCTATATATCAGTTACCCTTCCGCTCAAATGCCCTACTCTGATGGTTTTGAAATGATGTCTGGAAAAAAAAAATTATACTGCTTTTGGAAATTGGGTTGTTACAACATGTTTTATTATTTTACTAGAATAAGACCAACTTACCACTTTATTAACTCGAGCTTCAAAATTTAACTCATTTTTAAGTTTATCTCTATTTAATAAATATTACACCCATAAAAATAAAGTCTACATATAATAAATAGTACGATTATATATTTTTATATAAAAAATTAATGATGTGATTTATAAATAAGATATTCTCTCTACCTCATAAATAAATAGTACTATAAATTTATACTTTATTACTCTAAAAAGTGTGTCAATCAATATCATTATTAGAATAAAATTATATCTGTTATAAAAAAAAAGAATAAAAGTATGCCTGATTTTAATGGAAATATAAAATATTTACTGCAAAACAAATATAAACAAATAGTGTGATTTAATATAAACAAATAAAAACACATTTGCGCGGCACAATTTCACATTCAACTCCGGTACGTAACTGTTCCAAAATCAAGGATTAAAGATAAAAAATACACATTTTTTAAAAGTGTGCCCAACGTCAAATATTTTTAGGGGATCAAAATAACTATGAAGTTTCAAAATAGATATAAAAATACTCAATGTGCGTTAGTTACCATTTGTTTAAAATTTTTATGGGTAAGATATAATAATACACATAAAAGTTTTTTAAACGTGCATCTAAAACAAATACTCCTTTTTTTAAAAAATAAAAGTAACTATAAACTCTTAAAATAATTGGAAAAATTTATATTAACCGTTTGTTTTAATTTTTTTGACAGAAAATAATAATATAGAGAATGACGTGGTAGTACTTATCATAAGCAGCTATAGACAACCTTGCTTAAGGGTATGTTTGGTTTGAGGGAAGGGGAGGGGAAAGAAACGAAAAAAAGGAGAGGAGGGAATTTTTAAAAAAAATTTAAGTGTAATGGAGCCCACAAGTTTTCCTCTTCCCTCCTTTTTTTTTTCTCTCTCCCCTCCTCCCTTCCTTCAAACCAAACATACCCTAAAAGGCAATAGTGGGAAACCAATTTACACGACAAAGCAGATATGCTAAGGATGAGAGATAGAGTATTGCAAAGTTAATGGAAAGCAAAATTTTGAAATTTCAATTTTAAATTCTAGTCACTTTTGAAAACTGAAAATGATAAGATTGCTTTTTGACTTTGGATGTTGGAATACAGAAAGCGTGTTTTGGGGTCCAAAGAAATGGAAAAAGGACAACAACTACTGATCAAAGCCAGAAACATCTTTTTTACGTACTGTCACCCAACTTACAAGTTCCAACTTAGTTGATTGCTCAATCTCCCTCAACACTTGCTCATCGCACTGCAAATCTGTTCTTCTCACTCTTGAAAATCTATAAGCCATCACTGAAACTGCAAGCTCATCACAGGCATAAAGCAATTTCCCACTTAACTTTATTCTTTGTGATGTTGATGTTTCTCTTTCTGTTTTTCTTACCATTGTTCTATGTGTTTTTCGGATTTGGCTTCTCTCCTTTTCTTTTCTGATCCGCTCCCATCCTTTATCTCTTTTATGACCATTGGATCAAGATCTAATGGTCTACATTTAATGCTATTAATATTTTTTTTCCTCTTATAAAAGGAAGAGAGAGAAGGATGAGAAGGAAATGGAGAGAATGATGGAAATGAAATTAAATGTAAATCATTAGATCTTGATCCACTGGTCATAAAGGGGGTAAAGGATGGGAGCGGATCAGAAAAAAAAAGAGAGAAGCCAAGTCCGTGTTTTTCCATACATCAGCATCTATTTGTGATGTCTCTCAATTCTCAAAAGTATGAGTAGCTTGTTGGTTGCTAATAACTGCTGCTATCATTAGCAGACTGCATTTTTTATTCTTTCTTTCCCATTTGCATCGATTTGCTAGAAAAAATAGAATCATAAAAGACTAATTTTGTTACTCCAATTTCTGAACATAACTGGGACCAAAAAAACCCTGATTCCTGAGAAAGAAATCTGAGCCAAAAAAATTGATCTTTCTTATTTTAATATGGATATATAGGAAAATATCATTCTTTACATCTTGATGAAATCTTCATGAAAGATTTGGTACGTAAGATGCTTCAATTCTTCAAAATGAAATTTTGAGTTGATGATGATAAATCGCTCTCCTTTCAGGTTGCTATTAATATCAAATGGCAGAAGTGGGAGTATCGGTAGCAGCAAAACTTGCTGAATATTTGGTGGGTCCAACTGTACGACAGCTGCAATATTTTTTCTGTGTCGGAAAAATCACCTTAAATGTTGAGATAAAAAAGGAGGAGCTGATACTCAAGCAAGGAAGGGTGCAGGAGCGTGTTCAAGAAGCCATGAACCGGACTGAGAGGATTGATGAGGAGGTTAACAAGTGGAAGAATGACGTTAAGAGCCTCATAGCAGAGGTGGAGTATTTGGAACAAGAACTAAGGGCTAACAATGGTTGCCTTCGAGGGTGGTGTCCTACTTGGAGGAGATATCGTCTCTGCAAAAAGTTGGCTAAGACAACCCAGAGGATGATTTATCTAAATAGTAAGAGTGATCGCTTCAATTCGTTTTCCCATCCTGTCATTGCACCAGATATAGAGAATCACTTCTCTCAAAACTTCAAGTTCTTCAACTCTACACAAATGGCTTACAGTCAACTGTGGGAGGCTTTGCAAGATGATGATATCTCTATAATTGGCTTATGTGGCATGGGAGGGTCAGGGAAAACCACCTTGGTGACAGAAGTGAAAAAGAAAGCCAAAGATTCAGGGCTCTTTGATCGAGTTGTGCTCACAACAATTTCTCAAAACCCACATATAAGAAATATTCAAGGTGAAATTGCTGACACATTGGGGCTCAAATTGGATGAAGAGTCTGATAAGGGAAGAGCAAATAGAATTGCACTACGATTACAAAGTAGAGAACGGATTTTGATAATACTGGATGATGTATGGACTAATAAACGGCTTCTTGAGTAGATAGGGATTTCCACTGGGGGAAATTATCAAAGAAGTTGCAAAGTGGTCCTTACCACACGCCGTTCAAATGTATGTACCTTGATGGTTTGCCAAAAGATGATTCAACTTGGTTTGTTAGACAAAGATGAAGCTTGGACTTTGTTTCAAACTTATGCTAATGCCGGTGATGATGCTAAAGTTGTAGCACAAGCAATTGCTATGGAATGTAAGGGCCTTCCCATAGCAATTGTAGCTTTGGGAACTTGCTTGAAAGGAAAAGGAGTTGAGGAGATGAATGTAATGTTGTCTAAGTTGAGGAATGCAAAGCTAGACAATATTGAGGATGAAGATGTGAAGGATGCTTTTCGTTGTCTTGAATTAAGCTATAATTATTTGGAAACCTCCGAAGCCAGGAAGTTGTTGTTAATGTGTGCTATGTTTCCTGAAGATCATAATATTGTTGTTGAAGATATTTTCACATATGGAGTGTGGTTAGACCTTTGTAGTAATGTAGGCTCATTTGAAACAGCAAGGAGTGAAGTTAGAACAACTATCAATTATCTCATTGACTCCTCATTGTTGATGGATAACTCTTACAAGTCCAATGAGCAGGCACAAAAATATGTGAAATTGCATGATATGGTTCGTGACTTCGTCTTGTGGATAGCATCTAAAGAGCATGGTACCATTAAGGTAAATTGTACAGAAGAGTTGGACAAATTGATTGTTGATGAAGTAGTAAATGATTGCTATGCTTTTTCTTCATGGTATAACAATAATGGGTTAGTTCAATTTCCTTCTCAATTCAACCCTCCAAAGCTTAAATTTCTCTTGTTATGCTCAAGTGAACTCTTGGACATATCACATGCAACATTTGAAGGCACTAAAGGACTCCAGGCTTTGATTATTATGTGCAAAAAATCGTGGTCTAAGATTGAATTACAACCTCAATCAATCCAACACTTGTCTAATCTTCGAACTTTACAGTTGCGGGATTGGAATTTACGTGATATCTCTTTTGTGGTAAGCCTTACTAGACTTGAAATTCTTGACTTGCAAGGTAGTGAATTTGCAAGAGTGCCAGATGGAATTGAAAAATTAAGCAAGTTGAAGTTGTTGGATTTGTCAAGATGTAGAATAGATGAATGTTGTTATAAAGTAATAGGAAGGTTTTCACAGTTAGAAGAGTTGTATGTTTCCATCCAATGTTCACACCCAAAAAATGAAAATTGCTATGAATACCTTGTAGGCCTTTCTGCTTTGACCAAATTGAAAAGATATCAGTTAGAAATTGGGGAGTATGGCGGAGGCTTGGTAATTCTTAATGAAGGCACAAGATATTTAGGCTTGAGTCAGTTAAATACCTCTATGTTAGGTGCAATAATCAAGGATCTTGCACAAAGAGCAACTGCAATTATATTTTATGAGTTCAAGGGAGGAAGCAATAGTTTCATGGCTAATATTATCCAAGCTATACGAAGCATGAATGAGTTAACTAAACTCTGCCTTCACAAGTGTTCAGAGATCGAATGTATTACCGACGAAACAACTCCTCATAAAGATGCGATTATCCCCAGATTGGATGAGTTAGTGCTAGAAGTTATGAATAATCTTAAACAACTACATTGTGGACCTTCTTCTTTAAGCTGGCTCCACAAGCTGAAAAGGCTAACAATTTTCAATTGCCCTCAATTGCTCAACATATTCCCTGCTAATTGCAACTTAGGCAATCTTAAGTTTCTTTCCATTTCCTCTTGTCCGATGTTGACATCTCTCTTCCCTGTCTCTGCTACTTGCACTCTATTATCCTTAGAGGAGCTCATGATAGTTGGTTGCAATGAATTGAAGCATATATTAGATGGAGAGGTTGGTGGTGATACATGGGAGAATCCGAGATTCCCAAAATTGAATATCTTATCTGTTGTTGGTTGCCGCAAATTAGAATTTGTATGCACAACCTTTTTATCGCTAGGGTTTGTACAATTGCAGCATCTATTCATAATAGGTGCTCCTCAGATGAAATTTGTGTTTGCGGGAGAACAATTAATGCATGATCAAGATGAGACTCAGATAGTGCTTCCTCTTTTGGATTATCTCCAACTAGAATATCTTCCAAGTCTTGTCAAAATTTGCTCAAAGAAGGACCGTCCATGCTGCCCATCTATAAAGACAATTAAATGGACACTTTGCCCAAATATGGTACGCATTTGTTCTCTCATACTATAATTTAATTGGCAAAAATATGTTAAGAAAATACTAAAGCTTTTAGAGAAAAAAATATCTTTGTTCACGTAATAAGATTTTTTTTTTAGCATGAGCCAAAATGAAAATAGTGTTCAGATGAATACATACTAAGAGATGATACACTCAATTAAATTCATTCACATTTGTTTATTTAAAATAAGCCATTAGATTCGAATATCTTAAGTCATACATGCATGATTAAAATATTTGGTTTACAAGTGCAAGGATAATCTAACAAGTAACATTTTAATTTATTATTTTGTATTTTGGTTTTTCAATTTTTTAGGAGGACCTCATGGTCAACAATTTATATAAATATTTAGTTGTTGATAGAGTACAATGATGTCATACTATCTATATAGCTGATCTCACCTAGTGGGATGAGGCTTGTTGTTGTATGCTCATCATTCAGTTTATTCATCATTTCTACAAACCACAATAAATATGAACTCTTATGGCCCCTCATACTAATTTTTCCTTGACTTCAATGTGAACTCTATTTATGCGTATGGCTTATCTTTATTTGTTTAATTTAATTTACCAAAAAATTGATAAACTAAGTCTATGCAAAAATAATACATGTGCAAATATAATTTCAATTAACAAAGATTTATCGTTTGTTAGGAATTATGTTAATGGTTTTCATCTTCTTTTCTTCCCATTTTTCTCCTATCTCAAAGGCATTGCAGGAACTTAGTGTCCATCAATTGAGGAATGAAGAGTACAAGCCATTGGTAGCAATAGAAAGGATTCAACTTGCTAATTGTGGAGTAGAATCCATTTTCCACTATCAGATGGGGCCTAAAGAACAAATTCCAGCATTTCAATACCTTCAAGAATTAACTTTGGAAAAATGTGGAAGATTGAAATTTGTGTTTTCCACTCATATATGTCAAAATCTTCCAGAGTTAACTTCTGTAACCATATCTTGCTGTGAGGAGTTGCAGGCAATTTTTTCAGGGAATGAAGAGACTCAAAATAATCTCCCCATCGTTGAATCTTTCCTATTGAAATTGAAGAGGTTGCAAATCTCTAAGTGCAACAAGCTGAAATTCGTTTTGTTTTTTATGATCAGTGCTGCTACTTCAATGCTTCCACAACTAAGCACTCTATGCATCACAGATTGTTCAGAAATGGAAGAAGTTTTCAAGTTCTCGAATATTGAACATCATGACATTGACAGTGATAGAGAGATTACGTTTCCAAACATGAAATCAATACAACTTTATCACTTGCCAAAATTTGTTAATGTCAGCCAAGGGTTCAAGTTCCACATAGGGGAGCTTGACAAAGTTAATATTCATGACTGCCCAAGACTTATGCCAATTAAGAGTGAAACTATTAGTTGGACCAAAAAGGTGAGTAATATTCTTCATATGTGTTTTTCCATGCTATAAATCTTGTCTCTGTTTTATTTTGCAATATTAATTAAATTCATACTAGATGAATATTTTATGCTTCCATTTTTTGTTTTAATGATTTGCTTATTTTAGATCATGAATTTCGGTCTAATACATTCATTCCTTTCACATGAAAATGCACAAGATAAACATACAAAAGATGGTTTGAATTTATCAAAAAAAAAAAAAAGATGGTTTGAAAACTAATCATTCTACATTTCATCTATGCAGTGCATCATATACAGTTCTAGTTTTTACATCTTGTGTCCCTGCATATAAATTAAATCGTGTTAATCTGTATTGCTTCTATAAATCAAATGCCAAATATAGTGAAAGATGAAGTAGCATTTGATATAACAAAAAAATCTACAGATGTTAAATGTATGATCACTATCTCTAGTGTCATCTAGTATATAAAGATTTTGGTTAATTTGATCTCTCTCTTTTCATGATCTTTCTAAGGAACTTATAATATTTCAATTCCCCACATTCCCCTTCTCTGTTATTTGCAGGGGGGACTTTTAAGGGAGTATGTGCTGAAAGACAACCAATTAAATGATAATGAGACTCTCAATTGTCCGTTTTCTGATCTAATTCCTGGAGAGCTTGACATTCAAAGTCCTAGAGAGGAACACTATTGCCGAATCATTGGTGATGATGAGCCAGAAGAAACCAACGACTCAGAAATGTTGAGATCAGCACAACAAATGTTGGGAGGTGTTGTTCCCACCCAATTTTTGAGCTTCCAACACCTTCATTCCTTAGATGTGACTGGCAGTAAAAAGTTGAAGTTTTTATTCTCAATGAGCACTATTGTCCATAACAGCCTTCCCAAGTTAACTTCCCTAACCTTATCTGATTGTGAGGAATTGGAGGTTATTTTTGGACATAGTGGTGAAGATGATGCCAACTACAGTGACACAATTGTGCTCTCAAGTTTGAAGATGATATGGCTAAGGAATTTGCCAAATTTCAAGAGTGTTTGTCAAGTAGGGTTGCAGATTCAGGTGGAGCTGAGACGCATCATCATATGCAACTGCCCCAAATTTGTTGATTCAAGTTTGGGATCGGCTATTCAACAATTGGGAACATTATCGGTATGATTAAATAATTTATAGTATCATTTTAGAGTCTCTAAAATTAGATGCAATAATATGTGGACTAGAGATGCAAGGAAAAAAAGAAGAAAAACAATACTTGATGTATGTACACAATTAGATTTTTTTTCTCTTCAATTTCGGAGCACAACAGATGAAAATGTGAAATAATTGTCAGTGTAGTCAACTAAATCTATTATAATTTGATTTTTTTGACATGTAATCTTACAAATTGATCCATAAGCATTTATATATCAGTAAAAGGGTTTGTTCAATTGGTATGCTAACAATGCATCTATTTTTTTTTTAAATATAAGTTTTTTTTAAAAATATTTTACTACTAATAATTGGATTGATGTGAATAAATTTGTCTTTTTGTAATTCAGATTGTGGTTGCCACATGTTTCAACAGAAGATTCAAATGTTGAAACTTCATCGAATGTAAATAAAGAAAAAGGGATGATGTTGATCTCAAGAGCAGAGCACTTGCAGTTGGAGGATTCAATGAACCTCACATCTGTATGGGAGGGCCCCACTTTCATCAAGTTCCAAAATCTTGTGTGGTTATATGTTATTAAATGTAGAAGATTGAAGTGTATGTTCCCAAGCACTGTGATGAGAAGCCTACCATGTTTGAAGGTTCTATGGATTGAAAAATGTGAAGAGTTGGAGGAAATAATGTCATTAGGAGAAGAAGAGCATAATCACTTTCCAAATCAATCCTCTAATAATTCATTGTGCTTCCCACAACTTCGCACTCTTACAATGATGAGATGCAGGAAGTTGAAATGGCTCTTCCCCTCTCTTCCCTCTACTCAGCGTCTTCCTATGTTACAAGAACTTTGTAATAGCGAAGTTGAAGTCCATGAGGAAGGCTTCTACAACAACTCACTTCCAGAGCTGAAATATCTTAAAGTTGAAGATTGCCCCATCTTCTCAGAAACCACGCTTGTTGCTCTTCAAAGGTACCCACACATTTATGCTATCCAAACCCACCCATATTTGACTATATATAGATCCTTCTATTTATTTATTTTAAATTTTGGAGAAAATTATAGTAAAGGGCCAACTTCACAAATTAATTAATCAATAGGCCCTCAAATTTACCACTCACACTAGGCAAGTTTGCCACGGTCAATCGAATTACAAGTATTTACCGTCCACACAACGCAAATTTATAATTAAAAAAATATTTAACACTATTTATGACTCAAATAACACATTTTGATATTGTCATTTTTCTCATATCTGTACAGTTGCCAGCGACAATACTCTCAAGAATCCCGAATTTTATGATGATGATGATGTATAATTTCTGTTACTATTAAGGAGGAGGAAATGAATGCGATGGTGCTGCTTCTCTTATGATTATGGTTTCGTGCCTGCCTCTACTTGATGTAATTATTTAAGTTTGAAGGAGTTGCAATGTGACAATTGGCCTACAATATTTACAACTTTAAATATTGTTGATTCATTTGTATCATTTTTATTTAAATACTTTGGTACCAAAAAAAAAAAAAACTTTCTATAGTTTCAATTTGTGCTGTTATATGAATCATCATTCATTCATTTCCAGTGCGGTTATAATTTATTTAATCTAAGACTATTTCTATTTGAAAAAATATATATAAATAAGGTGATGTTTCTTTCTTTCTTTTTTGCCAGCTATCACATGATGCTTCAAAAGTATGTAATAATTTTCCACTTAGCACAGGTCACGGTGACCAATAATTAATTGAATAGTCACACAGTGAAAGTTTGCACTATCAAAAGTTGGCCACCAACACAAAGATATTTAATTTACTAATCTTATAAAAAAATTTATGTTTTACATTGATACTTTAACATTAAAACATTAAGTTACTTTTTTTTTATGCTTTATAATTGATGTTATATACGATTCAACACATGGCAATAGTTTTATTATAATTGCATAAATAAACATTATATTTTCAAAACTTATGAAGATTTTTCATGAAATAAATAGCAAATCAGACAAATTTTTGTTAGTTTTGCTAAATGAATTTTTGGGGTTTTTTATTTTCAATATAAATAAAAATATCTCTTAGTTAAAAAATAGTGACATTACGTAGAAAGTAGAAACACAGTTTAATTTATAATCTTTTTTTCTCCCTCAGTTTCTGTGAAAATCAGGATATTGGTTGACAGCCTGTACTCAACTCACAGCTACAATAACCAATATACATTATTACAGTCTAATAGAGAGGACTGATTAATTAGTAGTAACTTATTATCTTATATTCTTGTTCTTAGACTGCACGCGTTGTTTCACTTTCTTTTTTTGCCAGAACTTTTCACTTTAAACTCAGTTGCTTTGCGTTGCAAAATCAAAATCTTAATTACAAATAGTCAAATTTTGTGTATAAGCTAACACTAATCTTAAACATTTATAGTGATTTTATTACATTTTTTGTGAGGGGTGTAAATTTGAGTCAAATGTAGGCCAACAAAAATTAAATCTTACTCTTTTCAGTCCTATTTATAAGAACCCGATAAACCGATTTACGCGGTTTAAAAAAACGGTTAAAATTAGTTAAGAATAATAAAAATATTTTGAAATAAACTTTTTTCAAGTATGCCCTAGAGTAAACATAAGTATTATTAACCCTTTAATTAATGTAAATATACATAATTAATGAGAGGCATAAATAGAAAAAAAATTAAGAAAACTCATCAAATATTGAGACAACTTTTGTCAGGCTCTTATAAAAAAAAAAAAAAACCAAATCAATTCAAATTTTGGGATCTTATAAAAAGGACAGGATTGAGTAGATGTTAAAGATATAATACAAGCACCAATTTACAAGAAAAATATCTAACTTAATTATGACATTGACATGGACTAAAAGATAAATTTTTTGATTGATTAAAACTGTTTTGTATAAGAATAACAAATGTTTAGCCCAAAGGACTAGTGTATTAATATTAGATTAGGTGACTCTCCAAGATATCTATGAGGTAGATACCAAAGAGAATAATGGATCACTGTGCACGTATAGGCGTTAGCCAAAGGGGGTGGTGTGCGGGTACAATGACGGCTGAATAGTAAATGAGAATAGAATGAATGCACATACCTTTTACGTTTACCTCTTATATATAAAGATTGCCTTAGGGTTTGGATTTATGGGTCCTGTGCGCCTTATAGCCTAAGCATTATGCTACCACGCCTACAGGTTGTCATGCATGATTAGGATATTCCTTGATTATAGATCAGTTAGGATCTCCCTTCATTATAGGCGGTTTCTGACTCAGATTGCCCTTTGTTGGGCCATAACGTAAATGGGTCTAATGTAGGTTCGTAACAGTTGCCCCTCAGCTTGGTAGTTCAGGTCTCTGGGCTGCTAGGGTGAATCTGGTATTTAACCCCGATACCATATCCGAGTTGCTTCAACTTGATTTTTTGCTAAGATTTTGCCCGGGTTCAACGAACTCTATATTTACTCGCATTCTAACTATGAATTCCCTCGAGAAATTATCCAAGCGGATTCAACTTTATTTATTTTTATGGTTGTCGAGATGTTCATCAATCATCCGGGTTCCCAGGTTTATCAAATTTAGCAACGAGTTTCCCCCCAATCCGGATTGTGATGAAGAAGGATAGGCTACAATCGCGCACGTCATCCTTACAGCTAAAAACCACCACTTTTTTGCCGTTGTTTTTGATATTCGTGCGCATTGCCACCTTTTTCCGTCTTTGATATTTGTGTGCATTTAATGCCCATGTCTCTTCGCATACGTGATCATTGCTTTTTAGGGTGAATTGTCCCTTATACCCTTGACTCTTCCGATTCGTAACCTCATCAGTTACGTTTAAATTTGCATCTCCCCCCATTTTCACCACTTCTCATATTCGTTATTTTCTCTTTCTTTTGAGAAACCTCTCACTTTCTTTAGAAACATGCCTTCTTGTGATCCTCTCGTTCGCACATTTTAGGCTTCTCAGACCTCTATAACAATAGGTATTCCCATCGTTTTTTCATGTTTCTTTTGCTTTTGCTTTTGCTCTCAACTTTGCTGTTACATTATTCTCGCTTCTTAATCTGTCTTTCAAGAAATTGATTTATGGGTTTCTGGGTAGACTCTGATGGAGATTCCTAGGTTTCACTAGTGCAAAAAAGGGCTTTAAGATCGTCTCATTTAGACCGGATTATAGAGAATCAGGTCTTAAAAGTATGATCGGTGGCAGTTTCGTAAATATAAAGAACTTTTTGGACCGGATTATAAAAGATCCGGTCTTAAAAATATGACCAGGTGGCACTTTCGTAAATATATAGAACACTTTTAAGACCGGACTATAAAAGATCCGGTCTTAAAAGTATGGCCGTGGCAATTTTGTAAATATATATAACACTTTTAAGACCGGGCTATAAAATATCCGGTCTTAAAAGTATGACCGGTGGCAATTTCGTAAATATTGTGAGAAGACACTGATCAAGTCTGAGAATGCGATGATTTATTCCTTCGCTTAATTGGAATTATATACAGATGCTAATAAGTAAAAAAACCTAGCGATTACTATAATTTAGGGATTACAATCGTGGAATATAATTACGAAATTCATAAAACCATGATCTGCTAACTTAATTCCTAAAATCTCTAACATCTTAATTAAGATGATTACAATCAAGAATTTAACTACGAAATTAAAAAATCATGATCTGCTAGAAATTGCCACCGGTCAAATTTTGTTTTTTAATACTTTTAAGACCGGTTGTTTAAAACAACCGGTCCTAAAAATATACTTTTAAGACCGGTTGTTTCAAAAAACCGGTCTTAAAAGTGTTAAAAAAAACTAAATTCGCTAAACCTGTTAAGTCCGTTAGTTATAGATTCAACGAGTGTCCCAAGAGCCTCACGGGCAAATCCTCAGCAAGAATGTCATCCTCTTCCTCTAACCTACTCGCAATCTTCGTAAGTCATCATAAGAGTCGCACAATCAAATCCTTGCCAACGTTGGCAGTGAGATGCTTCGAGGGTTTTGCGATGGCGTCGAGTCCAATCCTCAGCAACAAATAAAGCGTACTACTTTGAGGATTCTGGACGACGGCGGCTCCTTCCTCTTCGATCTATGGGTCCTTCCACGCCGCCTTCACATAGAGCCGGTTTGAAATCAAACCCAGATATCTTCTTGCTTAAGTCTGTTTATTTCCTACATTGACCACTCCTGCTCAGATCTGGACTTCGATTTTGGTTGCTTGAAGCTTTGCTAGCACCGACAAGAGGATCCTGCTCAGATTTGGTTGCTTTAAGCTTGTGATTTTTTTGTAGATCTGAACTTCAAATTCGATTTTCATGGTGAATGATTTCTGTTTCTTGTTATTTTTTGTTTATTTTTGGACTTTGTAATCATCTTTTTTGTTTTTCTTGTTGTTGTTGTTGCTTCCAATCTTCTCTTGGTTCTCTGTCGTTGATGACCGAGGGACATTCAGAATGTTGCCAGATCTGGTGATTTGGGACCGATTGTTTCATTTGAGTTTTTTCTTTTTTTATTATTATTTTGAAACACTTTTAAGACCGGATGTTTAAAATGTCCGGTCTTAAAGAAATTCTTTAAGACCGTTTACAAGTCCGGTCTTAATAGGGAGACTTTTAATACCGCCTGGAACAAGACCTGTCACGAGTCCGGTCCTAATATTCCTATTTTGTCCGGTCTTAAAAGCCTTTTTTCCACCCGTGTTTCTTTCTGGGTTTCTAGGTGGATGTTGATAAAGTCTTTCTGGGTATATCTCAAGCATGGAGTCTTTATGTCTTAACCCCTGTCGTTTGATTTTCCAGTGTCGTACTCTAACTTTTTAGAGACTCATCTTGCTATATCTCCCTCTCCCCCTTTGAGCCAAACACATTAGCATTAGGCGTAACTTCCTTTATTGATGGAGAAGGGTAAGATAACTCCAGAAGAAGAAAGAGAGTTGCGCCAATCTATCCCTCCTGGAGCTAGGTTTTGGTTTTGGTGTATTCCCCCTTCTAAAGAAGAGAAGCAAGCAACCTTGCTTCGCGAACATGTAGTAGGGAGAGTAGAAAGAGATCTCCGCCTCTAGAAACTAAAAGTCACGGTGAAACTGGGAGTCGGGGTGAGAGCGTTACTAGCACAGTATCTTCCACCAAACCACCAAAAATTGATAGCCGGGATAAGAGCAAATTTACCTCAGCCTCACATCCTTCCCGTCCGAAGGGTATACCCAGATCTAAGTCGAGTTCCCATCCGGAGAATGTCGTCGACCCATGCAATGAATGCGCCTATTTAAGCTGACAACTCGTCACAAGTGGTCGCTACTCCTTAGCCGAGTCCACTTTGGCCTCCTGTCGGCACAAGGTGACTTCTAAATCCATCCCGACTTCTAGTCTCGTGTTGGAGGAATCCCCCAATCTATCAACTTTTTCTTATTCACGCAGTTGCTCCCTTGATTCAGGTATACCTTCCGTGTTTTGATTTTTATTTCTTTGTTCTTGGTATATATGGGTTCGCCTTCTCCACGCCGCTCTGAGGGATCTTTCTCTAAGGAGTCGGGTTCCCCTTGTCCCCAAAGGCTTTAAAGGACGAGTACGCGTGGGTTAACCATGAGGTGCTAAGTACTATGTCCGAGATGACCGTAGCAAAGGTTGTCCGGCTCCCTATTGATGATATAGAAAACTACACCCTTCGTCTACCCCTTGTGGATGAGCCAGTTTGCTATCGTAAGGAGGAGAAGCACCCGCCTTTTTTCTTTTTCTATTGGGATTTAATTACTTGGCTCGGTATTTGATTTCCGTATACCGAGTTTCAAATTGCGGTTCTAAATCACCTTCATCTCGACTTCTGCTGCTTGGACCTCTGCTCCACAAGTCACGCCGACTTCTCCTCCTCGAGCTTCAGAGCCTCCTCTTCCACCTCCCCAACTTTCCAGAGGAGTCCTTTGGGAAACCGAGGTGATGAAAGAGCTTGACTATGCATAGCACCCTCCTAAGTGCTTCTTCCAATCAACATGCTTGATTAACGCGGAGGTCGGAGAGGTCTAGGAGATCAAACTACATGCCATGATGCCTCCGACATAATCAGACTGTGGCTACGTTGAAAAACAAATATGCCAAGTCTCATGATGAGCTGCAAAAAGTCATAGTGGAGAAGGACAAAGCTCGTGAGGAGAAGAATAAATCTCAAGAGGAGCTACAAGTGGCCAAGGCGGAGAAGGATAAGACGTATGAGGAGCTCTTGATGGTCAAGACGGATCTAGCCACAATGAAGACGAATTTGGCTAAAGCCAACTCGGAGCTTCTTCATCTTCATGAGCTTCATGAAAATGACATGCTATCAATGAAACGTATTAGGCATGCATGAGCGGCTTGAAGTCCAGATGAAAACAACCGAGGACGAGCTCCACACTGCCAAAGCCGATGTCTTAGATTGTGCTGACACGTTGAAAAGCATCGCAGCGGAGTCCTTCGACAATGCCTTGGACCAAATCCGGATTCTGAACCACGACATCGAGTTGAATGCGTCCGGCATGCACTACCAGGCTTATGTTGAGGACAAGAAATTAATCCTTCCTGGACAAGATAAGAACGGAGGCGAAGAGGTCAACGCCACCATCTCTTCTAAAGGAGAGGTTCAACTGGAGTTGAACTGGAAGCGCAAGTGGAGGATGAAGCTCCACCTAGTTGAAGGGCCGGGATGCCGGTTTTGCTTGTATTTTTTGGTTTAGGGCACTTAGGCCCATTTTTTCTTTGTAACCTCATTTGCCGGAAAATGAGTTGATCCCGGCTTCATTCATTCATTTATTCACACTTGAATGGAAAATGGGCTTAACTATCTTGGATTCTCCACGCTTCATCTAAAACCAGGTTTAACTACCCTGGCTTCATTCATTATTCATAACTGGCACAATTCGCAACGCAATTCTCAACTGAAAGTTTCTTCATTTATTTGAATGATAACGAGCTTGTCGACATAGTCAATTTTGAACAATTCCAGAAAGGAAAACTAAACTTGAAACAAAGCAAATTCAATACGAAACTCGGATTTAACTGTCATATACTCCCAATTTATCCGCGTATTGAACGTATGGCAAAATCAATTGAACATGGAACTCGGATTTAACTGCAATATGCTTTTAGTTTATCCATGTTCCATGTTCTTTTCATTAACTTCTTCTCTAGAGTCTCCAGCATGTAGGCTCCTTTGTCGAGCTTTTCTCTAACCCGATAAGGGCCTTCCCAAGTTGTGGCAAGCTTTCCATCTCTAGCATTTTTGTTTCCCACGTTAGCTCTTCGAAGCACCAAGTCACCTTTTTCAAATGACCGGGGCTTCAATTTTTTATTATATCTAGCTGTGATGAGTTGTTTTGTAGCCATATCACGGTAGAGTGTCGTGAGTTTGACTTCATCTATCAGATCCAACTCTATCGCCAAAGCTTCATTATTCTCCTCTTCTTTTTGAAGAGCCTTGACTCTCCTCCACGAAGGCAGGCCTATCTCAATCGAGATTATAGCCTCATGATAGGGCAAAACTTTAAAGCCTTATAAACTCCGCAAGTATACGGGCCGTATCAAGTAATAAAGTAGTGAGAAAAAGATCGTCCCACGAGGACTAGTATTCCAGCCACTAATTCGTTATTTAAGCTTTAGTTGGATCAATGAGAAATAGGAGGTGAGTTGTAACCAAACAGAATTTTTAATGAATTTAATCAAAAATACGCATTCAAGATTAAGAGTCTCAAAAGCGATTGTTTCGAAAAGGTAATTAATAGAGAAAAACGCAGCTAGGGCATAGAATTCCCCTATGTTCCTTCGAGTATTTGAATTAAATCCCTAATTGACTATTGTTTCCCATGATTGACGATCAATTCTCTAAAATTAGACTAAGTCCCAATGTCTTGACGCTACCTTAGTCCGTTATCTTTGAAAACAACCTAATGTCTTAGTATTGTTTGGAAAGATCAATTATTTAAACCAGAATTATAAGATCGCATAAACTCGTAAGCCTATGTCTAGGTCATGCAACTCTATGACGAATTAATCGGTTCCGAGCTTAAATGCACCAACATCTCTATTGTCATACACCAACCTATGAACAATCTAAAAGGTGATCATTCTTTAAGAAAGCTTTAAGCAAAGATAATTCATTCAATCATGGAAAATAACGTTCAATCAAGAATTCAAACAAATACTCAAATTCGCATAGGGTTCATCCTTGCCCTAACTACTAAAGGAAATTAGCCGAGCATTGCTAGGTTAACAAAATAGAAGAAAAGAGATGAAAATTGGAATTGTTCTTGCATCCTCTTTCTTCCTTCAGCCGTCTCCTCCTTTTCTTCCTTTATCCTTTCTCTCTAAACCTTTGGTAAATACCGAAGTTTAGAGAGCATAAGGATGTTATTTTCTCTCGTGTGTACTTTGGTTGCTTCTGTGTCTTGTCTCTCTGTTGTACTTAGTGTGTGTCTCCCTTGCTCTTTATATAGAAATTCCCTTGGGCTGACTTGGCCGTGATCTGATCCTGTCTTAAATACAAAATATGCGATATCCTTTTCCAATCATCTCCAAATCTTTTGCAATCCACTCTCTCATATCATACAATTGATTCAAATTGATTTCCTTTTTCTGCTCCTTTCTCAATCAGCTAATAACTCCTGCAAGATATATAAATAGTAATAAATTTAATCCAATATATCTCAGAATTGATACTCATTTAATTATAAAATCTGCACTTATCAAACTCTCCCACACTTAAATCTTTGCTTGTCCTCAAGCAAAAGAAAGAGAATTCATTATCTAAATGAGAATGACATTGTTTTTGACTTTCCTAAACAAATGAGCAGCTACCACCACACTCGATCATGTTATCAAAATTTATCCAGTTAATGTCTTATAAGATTGGGTCACTAAGCCAATAGCCTTAAACAATAGCCGTAATAAGCACCACAATAAGTTTAATAAAATATTATTCTACTTAATTCCTCCGAGAAAAATTCAAATGCCCCCATTAAACCAAGCTTTGCGCTTAATTTTATAGGGATCCTCATGTAAGAAATAACTCTTTTTTTCATTTTATTTATTTATTTATTTTTTATTCGAGCCGTTGTAGGTCCCCTTTTTACGCGACCCTGCACATGGGTGATGCGGCACCGGTTACTCTGCTACTCCAACAAAGCACCGTAATCTTGAGCCGTTGTAGGTCCCCTTGACGCGATCCCGCACATGGGTGATGCAGCACCGGTTACTCGGTTACTCCAACAGCACCTCAAGAGGCTTTTAGCTCAACTCATAACCCTCTTTGACCTACTGTTTGACGCGACCCCGCACATGGGTGATGCGGCGCGGTTACTAAGTAGGTCTAGAAAAATCATTGGAGTTGTGTTTCTTTTTTTTTTTTTTTTTTTTTCTTTTTTCATAATAACTCACTTGAGTCCTTTCCCTATAAAAAAAGTTTTACTTGGTCAACAAAGGGCATAATCTCATCTCCTAGAGGAATCAGTATCAAAATATTCAAAACCTCTCCGCATTGTTTACAAAAATTCAATGCTCAGGGGCTTAGTTGACACATTCTTTTCCTTTTTATTGTTTTACTTGATAATACTTTCTAAGATGGGGATGCTCAAAGTTAAGGTCAATCTGAACAAAAACTCAAGAATTTTTTTCAAAGGAATTCTTTTCAATTGAATAAAAACAAGCAACACCAAAGAATTCATATCCCTACCCCACACATAAATTAGACAGTGTCCTCACTGTTGGAACAATAAATAAAAGGAAAGGAACTAGTACTCCCCGGTTTAAGTTTCGTTAATGCCGATGTAGAGTGCTCCTGTCAAAAATCATTGGAGTGCTCATCGGCATCCTCCTGTGCGACCGCATCGTCTGAATCGTTGTCGTCCTCAGCTGGTTGACAACTAGTTGGGTCTATATTTCGCTTGATGCAAAGGGCCTCGACCATCCGGGTCAGATAAGTGAGAGAGAAAGAGAAAGAAGAAGGAGGAAGGGGTGGTTGAAAGTGAGGTAAAAAATTTTTTTTTTTTTTTTTTTTTTTTTTTTTTTTTTGGCCACTTGGCCGAGAGTTGGCGCCGGGGGCGCCAAATTTGGCGCCACAGGCGCCAACTTTCGGACAAATTTTTTTTTTTTTTTTTGTGGAATCTTGGCGAAAGTTGGCGCCGGGCGCAAAGTTGGCGCACGGGCGCCAACTTCGCCCCGAAAAAGTTTTTTTTTTTTTTTTTTTTTTTTTTTTTTTCACTTTTCACCCCCTTCCTTTCCTATGAATAACTACGAAAACAAAATAAAAAAAAGAAGAAGAAGAAAACTTATTGGGTTGCCTCCCAATCAGCGCTTTTTTAACGTCCCGAGCTCGACGGATATCTCCTTAATTCTCGCCTTCTAGTGCCATGGAGGTTCTTCCTCTCGTCAATGTCTCCACCATGGTAAGGCTTCAATCTCTCGCCCATTTACTTTAAAAGCGTCATCTGAACCGATTGGTGCAATGGCAATCGCACCAAAAGGTGTAACCTCCTTGACTATGAACGGTCCTGACCACCTAGACTTCAATTTCCCCGGGAAAAGTTTTAAACGAGAGTTATAAAGTAATACTTGCTGTCCGGATGAAACTCTTTTGGAAGAATCCTCCTGTCATGCCATCTCTTGGTTCTCTCCTTGTAGAGGCTAGCACTCTCATATGCAAAAATTCTGAATTCATCAAGCTCATTCAAGCGAAGGAGCCTTTTCTCATCAGCAGACTTAGTATCAAAATTCAGCAGTTTAGTTGCCCAAAGTGCCTTATGCTCAAGCTCTACCGGAAGGTGGCAAGATTTACCATATAATAGCTGAAACGGTGACATGCCGATAGGAGTCTTGAATGCCGTGCGGTATGCCCATAAGGCATCATCAAGCTTCGGGACCAATCCTTCCTTGATTTCCCAACGGTCTTCTCCAGAATTTGCTTCAATTCCCTGTTAGATATCTCCACTTGCCCACTAGTTTGTGGGTGATATGGAGTAGTGACACGATGAGTGACCCCATATTTGTTAAGCAACGATTGAAAGCGTCGGTTACAAAATGAGTGCCTCCGTCACCGATAATGGCCCTCGGTACCCCGAACCTGCTGAATATATTCTTTCTGAGAAAGGATACCACCACCTTAGCTTCGTTAGTGGGAAGAGCAATTGCCTCCACCCACTTTGAGACATAGTCCACAGCTACAAGAATGTACTTGTTGTTAAAAGAACTTGGGAATGGCCCCATAAAATCAATTCCCCATACATCAAATATCTCAATAACAAGAATGTTGTTTAGTGGCATCTCGTGTCTCCTAGAGATATTCCCTGTTCTTTGGCAACGATCACATTGCTCCACAAACTTCCTAGCATCCTTATACAATGCAGGCCAATAAAAACCGCTTTGTAGCACCTTAGCAAAGCAAGTATGCGTTCTCCAATAAATGTCCACCATAATCGAACCGTGACAATGCCGAGAGGATTTTATGAGTTTCCTCCTCGGGATACAATGACGGAGCATTCCATCTCGTACATCCGAAAAATAAGAAAGGTTCATCCTGGATATACCGCGAACATCATGCATGAACTTCTTCCTCTCTTTGCCATGTTAGCCCCTCGGTATCATTCCAATGGCCTTATAATTAGCAATATCAGCAAACCAAGGAACACTGCTAATTGCCAAGACATATTCATCTGGGAATTCATCATGAATCTCTATTTCTGAATCATCTTGCAACTCCTTAGCCCGAATCCTAGACAAGTGATCAGCTACCACATTCTCTACCCCTTTCTTGTCTCTGATTTCAATCTTAAACTCTTGGAGTAGCAGCATCCAACGGAGAAGCCTAGGCTTAGCGTCTAGCTTAGTCAAGAGATATTTTAGAGCAGTATGATCTGTAAAATAATAACTTTGGACCCAATCAAATACTGTCTAAATTTATCCAATGCATAAATAACTGCCAGCATCTCCTTCTCAGTTGTGGCGTAGTTCAGTTGTGCCTCATTCAGAACTTTACTTGCATAATATATAACATGTAACAGCTTATTCTTCCTTTGCCCCAAAACAGCTCCGATGGCGTAGTCACTAGCATCACACATCAGCTCAAACCGCATGACCAAGAAAACTGCGAACACTACGTACATTGGTGGGAGGGGGCAAGTCCTTGATGATTATAATCTTGGCTCTATCCACTTCTATCCCTTGTTCAGATATTTTATGACCTAAGACTATCCCATCTTTTACCATAAAATGACATTTTTCCCAATTGAGTACCAAGTTACTATCTTGACATCTTTGGAGCACACAAGACAAATTAGCCAAGCAAGTATCATAGGAAGTGCCAAAAACAGAGAAATCATCCATGAATACCTCAATAAATCTCTCAGTCATGTCAGAGAATATAGACAACATGCACCTCTGAAAAGTAGCTGGAGCATTGCAAAGACCGAAGGGCATCCGTCTATAAGCAAAAATACCAAAGGGGCAAGTGAAAGCTGTCTTCTCTTGATCCTCTGGAGCCACTGCTATTTGATTGTAACCAGAATAGCCATCTAAGAAGCAGTAGTAAGAGTGACCGGCAAGCCTTTCAAGCATCTGGTCCATGAATGGTAAAGGAAAGAAGTCCTTACGAGTGGCATCGTTCAATCTCCTATAATCCACACACATTCTCCATCCCGTGACAGGTTCTAGTGGGAATTAATTCATTATTCTCATTTTTCACTACGGTGATTCCACCTTTTCGGTACTACTTGCACCGGACTATAGGTGACAACTCAGCGCTAACTATAACGGGATAAGTGTCATCCTTCCCTAGAAAAGCATACTTCAGATTAGAAGGGAGTTCCTTTAGTTCCACCTTAGGAGCAGCAGGTGGTGCATCATAATCCTTCCTTTGCAGCTTCTCAACCTGTAAATCGAATTCTCATCCGCGAAACCTCTTCTTCCACTTGCAACAACCGAGCAATATCATCCTCTAAGGAATCATCTGGATCTTTTGAAGAAGGATTTCTTGAATGGCTGCATCAACTACATCAATTCGAAGCGTCACTATTATCACCGGGTATTTCATGGATTGAAACACATTGTAGGTGACTTTCTCATCATTCATTTGAAACTCCATTTTTCCTGCAGCCTACATCAATTACTGCTCTAGCAGTAGCCAAGAAGGGTCTTCCCAAAAGCAAAGGAATTTCAACATCTTCCTCCATGTTAAGAACCACAAAGTCCACCGGGAAGATGAATTTGTCCACTTTCACAAGCACATCTTCAATGACACCTTCTGGCTTTTAATGGACCTATCCGCCAACCGTAATGACATCATTGTAGGCTTCATCTCTTTAATGCCGAGAGCTTTTGAAACAGATAAGGGCATTAGATTAATACTAGCTCCCGGATCACAAAGTGCTCTTCCCATATTGACATTCCCTATTGCACAAGGAATGCTAAAGCGCCCGGATCTTTGAGCTTTGGTGGCAACTTAGTTTGAATGATGGCACTACACCGCCGAGTCAAAGCCATCTGTTTCGCTTCTTGCAACTTATGCTTTTTGGAAAGCAAATCTTTCAAGAACTTTGCATAATTAGGCATATTTTCAAGAGCTTCTGCAAAAGGGATGTTAATCTGCAATTTCTTAAAAATATCCAAGAACTTGGCATCTTGTTGCTTTAATCTGCTGCTTCAACCTTTGGGGATAAGGAGGTTTTGCATAAGAAGGAATGGGAGGCTTCTTTGTAGCTATCTCCTTTGGAACTCCGCTGCACATTACATTGCTCAACCTCTTCCTCCCTTTCTCGAGACTTGTCCTTCATTGGAACAGATTTCTCAACCGGTGAACCACTATACCACTCCTTGTAGTTATGGCCTTACAATGCTCTTTTGGATTGACCACAGTATCACTAGGGAAGGACCCTTGGCTTCTCTCTCGCTATTTGCTTTGATAAGCGACTAATCGATGCTCCAAGTTTCGGATCGAAGCCCCCGATTTTTAGAGAAGAATTTGTTTCATTACGGAAAGCTTTGTTTCATTACGGAAAGCTTCGACCCCTTTATGTATTCGGTAGTGAGAGTCAAGCTGTGTCAAAGCCTTTTCCAGATCGGTGGTGGTGGTTTGGTGGAATCGCCGAGGTGCTTGATTGGGGTTTATAGGAGAAGTTTGGGTGAGATTTCCGTACAGATTGTATGTGTTGCTATATGGATTAAACTGATTTCTAGGAGGATTACCCATGTATTTTACCTCTCATTGTTTCTTCGGTAATGAATGCTGCACACTCTCCATTAGCATGTTCCCCTTGGCAAAAATCACAAATCAAATGAGGCTGAGAAGTGATAGATGATACTTGGAAGAGGCAAGTTGTTTAGTGAGGGAAGCTAATTACTGTTGGATCACCTTGTTTTGTTGGGCAAGTTCTCATTGTGGGCCAATATTGTATTGTAAGAGTCTAGTCGAAGAACTTCCTTATTTGGTCGTGGAGTAACAGTTTCATTCTCAAAAGACCCCATATCTTCAAACAACTCCAATGCTTCTTCGGGAGTTTTATTTTTAGCGTACCACTTTTTGCAACATTAATCATCATCCTAGAGGACGGAAGCATCCCTTTGAAGAATATCCTCACTCGATCATAGTCTTGCGGCTCATGTTGTGGGCACTTCCTAAGCAACTCCTTGAATCTTTCCCACGCTTCACAATATGATTCCCATTGCCTTGAGTAAAGCAATTGATGTACGAAGCTGACTTTGTATACTTAGAAGAAGGGAAAAATTTCTCCAGGAACTTTGTGGTAATGATGTCCCAAGTGGAGAGACTTCCATTAGGACAAGAACGAAGCCAAGCTCCTGCTTTTCCCGTCAAAGAGAAAGGAAACAGTCTCACACGAATAGCATCTCCAGAAACTCCATTCATCTTGATGGTATCACAAATTCGCAGAAAAGTCTCGATATGCTGATTAGGATCCTCTAAATCACTCCCACTAAAGAGCTTTGTTGAACCAAGCTTATGAGAGATGGCTTGATTTCAAAATTATTTGCATTCACGCAGGATTGACAATGCTAGTTGCGGCCACAGCGGGATTAAGCGTCATGTAATCGCCCATGGTCCTTTTGGAGGAGGAGGAGGAGGATCTGTAATATTTTCTCGCCATTATAACCGGTTTAGTCTCGATACTAGAGCTAACAACCTTTCCTTTTCTCTGTTTAGCAAGTTTCGGTTTCTCTTTCTTTGTCTTTTCAATTTAGGATCAAACTGCAGGCAATTTCGTCGGTGGTACCTCGCATAAACAGAGTATGATAACAAAAGAAAAAGAAAAATCCAATCTAGAGTTTCAATAACTACTCTTAGTGTTGAAACAAAACTATTCCCAACAACGGCGCCAAAAACTTGATAGGGCAAAACTTTAAAGCCTTATAAACTCCGCAAGTATACGGGCCGTATCAAGTAATAAAGTAGTGAGAAAAGATCGTCCCACGAGGACTAGTATTCCGACCACTAATTCGTTATTTAAGCTTTAGTTGGATCAATGAGAAATACCCCCTATGTTCCTTCAAGTATTTGAATTAAATCCCTAATTGACTATTATTTCCCATGATTGACGATCAATTCTCTAAAATTAGACTAAGTCCCAATGTCTTGACGCTACCTTAGTCCGTTATCTTTGAAAACAACCTAATGTCTTAGTATTGTTTGGAAAGATCAATTATTTAAACCAGAATTATAAGATCGCATAAACTCGTAAGCCTATGTCTAGGTCATGCAACTCTATGACGAATTAACGGTTCCAGTTAAATGCACCAACATCTCTATTGTCATACACCAACCTATGAACAATCTAAAAGGTGATCATTCTTTAAGAAAGCTTTAAGCAAAGATAATTCATTCAATCATGGAAAATAACGTTCAATCAATAATTCAAACAAATACTCAAATTCGCATAGGGTTCATCCTTGCCCTAACTACTAAAGAAAATTAGCCGAGCATGGCTAGGTTAACAAAATAGAAGAAAAGAGATGAAAATTGGAATTGTTCTTGCATCCTCTTTCTTCCTTCAGTCGTCTCCTCCTTTTCTTCCTTTATCCTTTCTCTCTAAACCTTTGGTAAATACCGAAGTTTAGAGAGCATAAGGATGTTATTTTCTCTCGTGTGTACTTTGGTTTGCTTGTCTTGTCTCTCTGTAGTCTTAGTGTGTGTCTCCCTTGCTCTTTATATAGAAATTCTCTTGGGCTGACTTGGCCGTGATCCGATCTGTCTTAAATACAAAATATGCGATATCCTTTTCCAATCATCTCCAAATCTTTTGCAATCCACTCTCTCATATCACACAATTGATTCAAATTGATTTCCTTTTTCTGCTCCTTTCTCAATCAGCTAATAACTCCTGCAAGATATATAAATAGTAATAAATTTAATCCAATATATCTCAGAATTGATACTCATTTAATTATAAAATCTGCACTTATCACCTCACATCCATAAGTTAATTTGAATAGAGTTTCCCCAGTTGACGTTTGAATACTGGTTCGGTAACCCTAAAAGACCAAGTGTAGCTGTTCAACCCAACTGGATTCTGCCTCCTCCATTCACTTCTTTAATCCATCAACGATGACTTTATTCACCGCTTTTGCTTGCCCATTTGATTGCGGATGCTTCACCGAAGCAAAATGATGCTTGATCTGGAAACCGAACATCATTTCTTGGAACCCCTTATCGATAAACTGGGTTCCATTATCTGTCACCAACTCAACTAGGATCTCAAATCGGGAGATAATATTTCTTTCAAAGAACCTCTGCACCCGTGTCGAGGTGATTTTCGCCACGGGTTCAACTTCTATCCATTTAGTGAAATAATCGACAGCTACTATGAGCCATCTTAACAGTCTTGAAGCCGCTTTGAATGGTCCCAGCAAATCCATGCCCCATTTAAAAAATGGCCACAGAGTCGAGAGAGACTTTAATTCCTCTCAGGGAGACCATATTATTCTGGCATTTTCTAACAACTACCACATTTTTGAACATGGTCCTTCGAATACGCCTCCACCGTTGGCCAGTAATAACCGACTCGTAGAGCTTTCCAGGTCAGTGCCTTAGGACCCATGTGGTTGTCGTTGATTCCTTCGTGGATCTTGGCCAAAACATACCTGGCCTTTACTGAGTTCAAACACTTCAACGTAGGAGAGTGCAAACCTTTGCGATACAACTGATCCTCCACAACCGTGTGCATAGCTGCTTCTCGTACCAACTTATTTGCTACGAGTGATTCATCGGGGAGGACTCCTTTTTCCAAGTAGTCTACAATTGTCTGCTACCAAGATCACCATGACACAACTTGGCTCCGACAAACTTTGTTGAATCATAGTTCTGTGATTACCCAGGCTCTTTCTACTTGCCAGCTTGGACAAGATATCGACCCTAATGTTTTCTCCTCTAGGAATGTGGGCAATGGTTACCTCTTCAAAGTCGGACATGGCTTCTTCTACCTTACTCAAGTACTTTATAAGCAAGGGACCTTTAGCTTGGTACGTCCCTTCGATTTGTGCCGCCACGAGTTGAGAGTCAGTTGAGATGTGAACTTTCTTATCTCCATTTTCCTTTGCTTAAACTAACCCAGCTAAAAGCGCTTCATATTCAGCTTGATTATTCAATGTTGGGAAATTGAGCCGAAGGGAATGCTCCATCGAGACTCCTTCTGGTCTTTCAACGATGATTCCAGCTCCGCTTCCCTTAATGTTTGACAAGCCATCGACAAACACTTTCCAAGTCTCAACATCTCTGATCTCCCCTTTATCTGACAGTGTTAACTCCATCACGAAATCCGCTAGGGCTTGCGACTTAATTGCATGACGGGCTTCATAAGTGATGTCAAACGTGGACAGCTCTATGGCCTAGCTGATCATTCTTCCAGCGAAATCTGATTTATGAATAGTTGCAGGTAAACACAGCTTTATTTTTATGAATGTGGCTTTACATTTCAGGTTCCATCCTCCTTGTGCCTCGTTTTTAACTTGAAGAAAGCAAGAGCATTTTTTGTCGATTTTGGCAAAAATCTAGTCAAGGCAGCCAACTTGCCTATCAACTATTTGACCTCCTTCTTCTTTTTGGGGACCTTCATATCCAACATGGCTTTGCATTTATCCAGATTGGCTTCAATCCCTCTATTTGTTAATAGAAATCCTAATAACTTACCAGCCGGGACTCCAAAAGCGCACTTGGCCGGATTCAAATGGATTCGATATTCTCTCAGCCTATCAAATGTTTGTTGTAGATCTCGGACATGGCTTATAAGGTCAGTAGATTTGATGATCATATCATCAATATACACTTCTATGTTCTTGCCATGCTGGTCTTTGAATACTCTATTCATCATCTTTTAATATGTAGCCCCCGCGTTCTTCAACCCAAAGGGCATCACATTATAACAGTAGTTAGCCTTCTCAGTTATGAAAGCCATCTTCTCTTGGTCTTCTGGGTACAGGGCTATTTGATCATATTCAAAATATGCATCCATGAAGGATAGCAATTGGAAGCCGGATGAGATGTCAACCAACTAATCGATACTGGGCATTGGATACACATCCTTAGGACATACTTTATTTAGATCGGTGTAGTCTGTATAGACTCTCCACTTCCCACTTGGTTTCTTCACCATAACCACGTTGGATATCCAAGTGGTATACTGTACTTCTCAAACGAATCCGGCATTTAGCAATTCTTTCATATGCTCATCCAAGGCCTATCTCCTTTCTGGGTTGAGCGTCCTTTTCTTCTGTGCCACCGGAGATGATCCCGGATGAATTGCCAATTTGTGACAACAAAACTTTGGATCAATG